>JAPDOI010001203.1:0-209920 GCA_029168955.1 Aplectana chamaeleonis
GGCTTCAAGTTGTTTTCTCATCTGTTGCGCCTTCCGAAGAGTTTTGAGGCCATTCATTTTAATGGTTCTAATGATATAATTAACAATATTTATTAATTGATAAAAGGTGGAAATTTTGATAGCGGGTGATTTTTTAAAGATTTCCGCTTTCTGCAGATGTCGATCACTGTGATATGGTCTCTCGAGAAAACAGTATCGGACTGAAAAAAAAAGAAATGCAGAAATTATGCACCCATAGAGGGCAGCTGTCAAATCGTATCCGAGCTTCTCTTTTGTGGAGTGAATTTTAATTCACTCATGGCCCAGAAACTTATTCGAGATAAGAATTTGAGAACAGTGTTGCGCTCGAAAGCCGACAGTGAGTAGAATTGTCGGCATTGTCGCGACATTCCACTAAATCAGTCATGCTTGCTGCGCAGGAAAGACATACAATACTGGTCATAGCGTTTTAGGCAAAAAAAAAGCAAAAAGCCGCCTGATGGCCTCTGTCCATAATGTTTTTTTTGGAAAGCATAATAGATATTTGGAAACAGGATCGAATGATTTCTTCTCTAACATGCCATTTGGCGTACTGTCTTTACAGAGCATGTACTCTGCCAACGCGGCAGCTAGATGCACCTCCGAGGGCGCGGCCTGAAACGCCGCCCCATTTTATGTAACGAGAATTTAAGGATTTTAGCTACGATAGCTAAAACCCGCATATTCTACGTAAAAACAAGTAATTCGAACCATTGATCTCTCTCTGACGCTAAACCCGTATATTCTCGCTACAATTTTGTAGCGAGAATCTAAATTTCGCGACTTTAACCTGTCATTAATTCAATCTCAAACCCGCACGTTGGCTACCCGAGGAACGCAGGAATACGGTTTCCCGAACAGTGTTGGCTGAGTCCAGCCGCGGAGAACTTGGCACTCTTTGAATTGGTCGTGGAGGGTGACCCCGTGTCGCCCTCTGCAAGAACCTGCAAGGGATAATTTTGGCCGCTGGTATGCTGCAAGCCGTGGGGAAGAAACGGCGATGCGCTCGATCACCAGCAGAGATCGTCTTTCTGGTACAGATCAAAGACTGGGTGGGTCGATCGACGTGTGCATGCAACGAGAATAAGCGTAGAGACTCTGCGGGTGCCATAGCGAGAATTTACGAAAGAATATGCGGGCGCTGTAGCTAAAAATTTCTGCCAACTGTGATTCAAACTTTCCGTAATTTACGTAAATTCTCGTGTCAAGAATTAGACTAGATGCCTCCGAAACCCTGGGCATCTCTGGTTTCCGTGTAAGGCGATTTACAGCTACGCGTTGGCGGAGATAGGTGGTGACAACATGGAAACATTCGCTCATAAATGCTTCAAAGGCATCGTTCACACTAGATTTCGTTGTTTTGAGTTTTATTCTTTAGGAGTGCTCAAAGTGGTACCCAATACAACAGCTACGTTGAGAAAATCGCAAGGAGAAAAGACTGGAAACTTCTTTTTCAGACCAGAAAGTATCTCAATCGACTTTTGAGAGAAAGAAGATTCTGATCGTTAAGAGATCGCTGTTTTGACCAACGAGTCTCCGCGATCAAATAAAGTTCATCTTTCTTTCAAGTGATTAATGGATAAGAAAAAGGTTAACCGATGCGTGTAAAGTCATTCTTTCGTAATGGTATAGTATATTCCATCAACTTCCTCTCAGTTTTACTGTATCAATTGTTGATGAGTTGCTTATGATGGGTTACAGCAGAATTGTATTGCCCAGATGACTGACGGACGGCCGGCCCCTTTTGACGGAATTTGAGACATTCGATCTCATTTATCTTCACAATAAGGTGTTTTAACCCGGAAAAATATCTCTCCTTACATTGTTGGGATCGAACCAGAAAAATCATTCGATTTTGAAAAAGGAAAAACACCGTGAGTGGTTTTCAGTGCGTACGATGCATTTATTGCGAAATCGCGTTTCACGCGTGTTTCGGGTTCGTTGTTACGTGTCAAATTTTGCCTACATATCTTGTTGAAGAGTGAGCAGTGTCATTCCACAAGAAAGAGCACACGATGCTGAATCCCAATATATCTTCAGATTCCCAAACGGACCAATTTGAACAGATTTATGAGAAAAGGACGAAAAAACGCCTTCTTGCGTTTTTTCCGACAACTTTCAACGCTAACAAGTATTACCAGTATTGTAGTGCACACAGTAGGTTCTACGTGATAAATTTAATCTGATGAATGGACAGGGATGTGGACGGTAGATCGCCGCGCGCGATCGAAACCCCGTTGGCCGGTGATGCCGCGACAACCGCAGAAAGAACTTGATTATTTTATCGCTGATTGATCATTGCCTCGTTGGCAGATGTGTGTATCAGCTAAAAACACCTCGTGTTTTGGCGCTCTAATTCAGAACACTTCCAAGTTTCTCTTCTGCTTAATTCTTTTCTCGCAACTGGCTAATTAGTGACATTTCCAGAGCTTGAGTACTGGTTAAGCGGGTAGACTATGAATACTATGCAGATTGCGCTTTGCTGGTTTCCTCTATCGCGCGCTTTTTGCAGCTAATTACACCTCGTAGACATTAGCTCATGCCCGAAGCTGTAGATAGATTTTGGTAATGACAGATAAGCTCTTGATTCAAAGTTCTTTGCATTGCAGTACTCAGCTGTTTTGAGAGGGACGTCTGCAACTCTCCAGTCTCAACAGTCCCGAATAAATAAATAAATAAATAGCAACTCTGCTTGAACGCCGTGAATTTCTTCGCCATCTCCCTACAGCTTGAAAAAAGTGGATGTGAAATCTGTGAACCATTTTCCCGAATTTTGTTTTGTTGTACAGATTGGAAAAGCTGGCAGTAAATAGCAAAACGATTCCAAGCACATCCCGGCGCAGAACCATTTTGGATCTACGGCCAAATCACCAAATGTTAGCAGCAAAGACGAGTGCAGTCACGGATCACATTGACCGTTCTGGTTACATATTTGGCCTTGGCGTGAAGTCGGTGTACTTGCGTTATAACATTCGTGAAACAATTTTGCGCCAGCGCAAACTACACCGTCAAGAAAGAACCAGGTTAGTCAGTGCGTGAGCCGACTTTATATATGGTTCCATAAAGCCCTGGCGGCTGACGCCCCAACTCTGATCTGTTTCTGTTCCGGCCTATCGGGAGTGATTACCCTCTGGTCAGCGTGAGTGATCTAAAAAAAATGTTATCAATAGTTAGTTTAACAAGTCCCTCTAAGACATCTGGACCAGTTGGATTACTGGAAGGTCTAGTACTCTTCTTTGGCATCGTTCTGATAATCTCCAGCCTCAGAATCTTACACTGCGGAGTTCAAAGCAGTGTCTATGATGTAAGTTCTAAGTTTTCATCCGAAATCAGACGAACCGTGGTCCTTTTCAGCAATGATGTCGACCAATTCATTCTAGAACCAGAGGTGGTACAGAGAAAATTTCATGTGTAAGTACACTAAGGTCCTGCTCGTTTAAGCTCAATAAGAAATGTTTAGGCTAGGAAGAAGCAAGGCTCTTCGTGTTTCATGAGCATGCCTAGAATAGTTCCGGTTAACAAGAGTAATTTCATTTGAAGATATGGTGGTACTAACTTGCGAACTGGAAGTCTCGAAAATTATGTGTCTTGGAGTTTCAAACATTGTCAAAACTTTCTGACTCCAAAATTATTGGTTGTATATGTGGCGGTTCTTCTCGAACATTGCCAAAACAAAAAATATTGACCGATTGCAGGAGATGCTTGAATTGCTCAACAGGGTGATTCGTAAGATTTTGACTACATTTCTTAGTTCTTGTTCGTGAAAAGCACCGTACACGCTTGAAAAAGGTGTTGAAATAACACAGTCAAAAAACAGAGCGCTCACGCCGCTGGGAGTCGAAAACGTGTCGAAACATCCATATTTGAGCCATTCCGAATCTAAAAATTTTACAGTCCCCGTCCGTTCTCGTTGCAGTCTCCACCCCCCATACAAAGTGGTCTAGATCGGTCGGTCGAGTATAGTCACTTCGGCTTTTTCTTGAAGCTTTCAAAGATGTTAGCGTTTTAGTAACGGTCGCAAAAGTCTACTGTAGCTTTGCTATCACAAACACTTTACCGCTGGGTCTGCGATGTCAACCGAGAAGGGATGCTATGGTATAACTCGTCCAGTTTCACTCATTAAAGGCAGTGTTCACGATAAAAATCCCTTTTCTGTTTTTCCGCGGCACTGTTCACGATGAAAATCCCTTTTCTGTTTTTCCGCCTATCTTGAAAACGACCCCATTCTAATTCCAATGATGTCTCTGGAATCGTACAAGACCTTCCGTGAACGAAGTTATGGACCCTCAAATATTGAGCTAGCGAAGCATGGTGGACGAGTTTTCCGAAGCTTGTAACTTCCGTCTTTTGCAGCCAATGTATGCGAGCTGACCTGAGTAAAGAAAGAAGTTGAGAATGAAGGGAAGAACGGGGCTTAGATCGGAAACCATAGCTCATCTCACGATCTCGTGTGCTCCACTGTTCACGTCGAGGGGCGGAAAGGGGCCGGACATGCCCAAAGCGGCGGGGTTCGCCCACTCTTCTAAGCCTTTTTGCGGCTCCTGAGTAGCTTTTCGTCCCGTTCCCTCGACGTTGTTCTGCTTCTGAGAGCCACGAAAAGGGTTTGTCATGGAAAATTCGAGGAAGAGGTTTATCGCGAACAGTGCCTTTAACGAAAGGAATCGGTTATTTCTATATTTGAATTCGGTTTTTGTCTTTTTTACGTTAGTTTTGGCTACTACCAGCTCGGAACCTTCGATTTATGTTATCAAGCAATTCCTTTTTCGAGCGTGTATGTATGCTGCCTTTGAAAGTAAGGGACGCGATAGAAACGGTTGTTTAGCTCCCTTCATGGGAAGGAATATCTGATCATCACAAAGTGGGAAAAATCGAAATTCGCTGGATAAACCCACAAAAACAAGCTAGATCGGCTAACTACTCGGTTACCGCCCACCCCGAATAAACGATATTTTCAGAAATGCTTGTTTTGCCGTCTCATATTCTGCTTCAATAATGGGTGCTAACTACCACCAAAGACTACTGACTAGTTCGGGAGCATAGCGATAGACGGAAAACAAGTATTCATAGAAATCTCGATAAATGTGGCGAACGAACATCCAACAGTTTGCCGTTCTAACTGGGTCCTACGCGTTTTTCCTCCAAGTTTTCATTTTCTTTCTTTTTGAGATGGCCAGATCCACCTTCCCATGAGTATAGGGGAACAAACGTTTTTAGTGGGGACTCTGCGCTGAATGTTGATCAAATAATGTCTAATTTTGTCCGCCGTCCATTTCGCAGGGTATGGCGTAAAAATAACACAACAAAACAGTTCTATATTCTGAAGGTGAGCTGAATCCCAGACGAGTTATGATCGGGGAGAAGTTTTCGATGCAGAGAGGAAGCGCTACTATCAGAGCGCGTTCAACCTCAACAAATAGATAAAGGAGAATTCACGGAAGACAAAAATAGCTACAAAGTCCATAATTTTGGAATACTGTTACTGTGGCAAGGAACTTCGGCCACTGGTCAAGGTTTGCTATTTTTAACCAGTCAGATCATAAAAACCATAGCTCTGGTGCACCTGGACGAAGTTTTCGTAGGCTGGCTTTCCTCGGAAACACTAAAGTTCTATTATGGCCTTTGGCTAAGATTGGACGGCAAACTAAGGCTCTTAGACTCTAAGCACTTTTGTGTAGCAGAACTCCCCGAACCACTCTTTTATAGGAAGTACTGTCCTCTCATCAACACTCTGCATCGTCATCCATCGAACGTTTTAAAGTGGAAATAATGAATGTCGAGGTTAATTTTTGGAAAAAAAAACAAACTGGGAGGCTGCTAGGGAAAAACTCGAAAAATACTTGAGCGAATCGAACATTAAGGATTTGCGATGCGCCTTGATTTCTATAATCCCATATCTGAAGGCATGCCTCGAAGCATGGAACACACGCCTAGAGCGACTTCAGTGAACTTCGTGATTTTCCCTTGTTTTTAGTTCATTCCTGCGAAAAAACCTGCTAGATTATGCATTGTTTCCATTCGGCAGCGTTTTTTGAGTGTTAATGCATGGTAGCCACTCTGTAAATATACTCTTGATGGAAGCTTCCTTTACAAATTTATGTTATAGTTTAAGCTTATTTAGTCGATTGTTTTCATTAGTTTTCAACCTTAGCACCCACACCCCAGGAAAGCACATCCGATCAGACGTTTTTAAATCTGTTCCTCGCTGCTTAAAGGCACAGTGCACCCTCAGATATGAATTTTGAGATTTCCATGTAATTGTGTAGAAGACCCCTCCTGTATAACGCGTGCCAAATGCCAGATCTCATTTCCTCCGAACAAGCGAGATATAAGCGCCTACCACAGGCCCGACCCCCTTCGCTCAACACCACAGGCCCGGCCCCCAACCAGTTTTCCGAACTCGACAGCGGCTAGATGGATGGATGAATTCCAACAAGTCGTCGTTCTTCAGTCCACTGCCCGGCTGTCTCTTTATCCTTGCTTTCTCTCACGCAACGATTGCGAATGTAGAGAAATTCAGGCCTAAGACAACTCGTCCACCAATTTTTCACCCTCAAAATCTAGGCATCTTTGAAGAGCCATAACTCTGTTCAAAGGGGGTCTTGGAAGATTTTAGAGACACGTATCACTGTGATCATAGTGAGACTCTTTCCAAGATAGGCATAAATTCTGAAAACTAATTTCCTGGGTGCCCTGCGCCTTCAACGACAGTGTCCACGATAAAAACCATCCGAGTTTTCATGGGTTTCCGACAGGGATACGCTTGTTGCACGTTTGGACCGTCATTAACTTACCAACCCACGCGCAGCCGGGTTGGTTAGTGGGTCAGCGCTACCGGGTAAAGGAGGCCGATTGGTTACCAACAAAGTAGATTTCGTGAACCGTCGCTAAACCGCGCCCCCAATGACTAATGGAAGCGTTTCTGGTTCTGTGCTATTGCCAAAATTCGATATCGATTCTCTGGGAATATTATTCTGTACATCTCGGAGCCAAATTCTGGTCCTCATTTGTGTACAACGGCTGTTACATCACTCAAAAGGATGACGATCGTGCTGGGACCACTTAGTCCCGGCGCGATTCACTTTTCTCCGTGCACAATTATCATCGTGTCGCGTGTTGCAACAGCCGTGTTGCAACAATTTCGGACCGGAATTCGACTCCGAAAGAAACAGTACGTCGTTACATTTTTTCTGATGATATTCGGCCCCAATTCTTACTCTCCTGCTGCTACTATGGTGAGACCTGTCTATTTCTAGTATCAACATCAAATGCGGGAAATTAAAAGCTTCATAATTTTAGAACCCTTTCGCTCTCCATGATTTTTTTTTTCAAAATTCAACCTCAGCATCACTACTGTTTGTTATCTAATCCATTGTTTGGGATATATTGCATTGATTAATTTATTACACCGTAAAATTTTTAGCGTTCTAGTTTTTTCTGTAGCACAAGAGCAATGAAATAGAAAAATGAAAATGAATTAG
Organism: Aplectana chamaeleonis; assembly: GCA_029168955.1. Classification (NCBI taxonomy): domain Eukaryota; kingdom Metazoa; phylum Nematoda; class Chromadorea; order Rhabditida; family Cosmocercidae; genus Aplectana; species Aplectana chamaeleonis. The sequence continues at coordinate 7,497 of JAPDOI010001203.1, forward strand.
TGGTGTCGTTTCCAATCGCTGTTAGTATGAAGCAACTTAGCACCTCATTTTCCCATGGAGTTCAAGAAAAAAATGAAGTCTTCTCTTGCTGGGAAAAAGAAAGTAGACCAATAAAAGTAGGACTCATAGTTAACACAAAAATTCTCGAAACAATCGAAGGGATTCAGAATAAAATTCATGTTACCTCGTGCGATTTGCATTTTGATGCGTCAAACTTCCCGAGGGCGGTCTGCACGGATTCATGAAATTGAGCCTGAAAATGGAAAACGGCTATCATCGCGCACGATGCCTTCACGCGTGTCCTGCTTGACTGTAATCGCACGATGCCTTTACACGTTTCCTGCTTGACAGTATAAAATGCTTTTGGGGAGCTCCTTTCCGCTTGTTACGTCGTAATATAGTATACATTAAACATCTGTACGGTGGGCGTGGAATCGGGTGTAGGATAAGCGTTTTCTGCCTCAGACAGGACTGCGCGCCACATACACTGACAGAACAAATGCGTAAAAACAAAGGTTGAAGGCAAAGCTGCTCAATATATGGCTAAAAGTATACACGTTTTCTTCTCCAGTTACCCTCTGAGCCTGCCCATTGAACAGTTTAGGTATGATTTCTTTTGATAGTAACGGTTTCAAAACTTAGCCAGGAATTAATGCTTTGCTTGATAGAAACTCCTCGATTTGGCTCTGCAGCTCAATAATCCTTTCCGTTTGTTGATCATGTAGTATTTTTTGCATCTGTTGATGTTATTGCTATCCTTGAATAACTTAGCCGCTTTTTTTATTTCACTTTGTAGTCTTGAGCGCCTTGAGTGCATATAATGAATAAATAAATAAATGTTGCAAGTTTTTGACTGAACCTTCCTTATTGCAACGCTTTATATCGCAGCGTCACCATTATTATTTGTTTACCCTTTCCAGTGCGCATTTCCTCTGTTCCTGATCAACCTTTTTTTCTGCTTTACCACTGGAGTGGGTTGTCTTCGAACTTTCCTGTAGATTAGTGTATGTATATCCATATGTACTGTGCTTATCTGGGTCATATTCCGGACCGCAATTGCGTCTCGACACTCTTTGCGGCCGCACGTGCTCGATTCAATAGAGTTTCCAGCTCCAAAGCCGACTCAATATGGCTTTTTTAGACAGTTTTCTTCAATTTTGTTTGGTTTCCAGTTTCTAAAACCCACCTGGAGTCAACAGCTCGGCAGCTGCGGCGCTGGAAACTCTTCCGACTCAAAAGCGCGCGGTCGCAAAGCGTGTCGAGACGCAATTGCAAACCGGAATTTGACCTAGATAAGCACAGTACGTTCAGGAAATGCCACTATTAATAACGCAAGTAGCAATAATGGCTACAGCAGTAACGTTTTGCGTCGTTGGTCTGTTTGGGAACATCAGTCTATTGTTGGCAACATTCACCCACAAACAACTGCAACATAAAATATGTAGGTCTTGAATTGTGTTCATGTATAACTGTCCCTCCTACTTCTTTTCTTCCCGTTTTGCGTGTTTCTCATACATATCGACCGGGTGGCACTTGGACGGCCGGCTTTCGCCCGACTAGGAGGGGAGCTTATCACAGTCATATTTTATCTGAGCTCACCGCAGCGCTGTTGGTCATAATCGAATCGGCTCACTATAGATTTCCTAGAGTTCATCTCTTTAGTGGCAAAGCTATATTGGTGCGATTCTTGGTCGAGTCCTCAGTCCAACCCTTACTAGAGATTTCTAAGATCGACGTCGTATTCTAATAAGCCATTGTTTGTTTTATCCAATCTCAAAGCACCCAGGATTGATCCGCAAACAACACACTTCGGATGCCTACCCAACCTTACCTGCACAGCGCTTGATTGTAGCTCGCGCACCCACCACGCCACATATCACGGAAATTGTCGCGTGCTTCCTAAATTCTAATATTATTTCTTAAAGGCAGTGGTCGCGATCAAATATGCTTGTCGTCTTTTTCTCTCTAAACCCTTTTCTGGGTCTCGAGTAGTAGGACCTATAAGAAAAAATCGCGAAAAAACCACAGTTTTGGGCCAAATTTGAAGCCTGAACTTTCTTGTCTTTTGATGGTGGACGAGCCCACTCCACAGCATCGGCATCGATGACCTCTTATATCAAGAACATCAGCTGGCTTGAAATTGAATTTCAATCAATGAACCTTCGAATTTATGTACACATCTAGTCAAAAACATTGACTATAGTGATGCTTTCATTGTTCAACTGTTTTTACTCGTTAAATTTGCATTTATTTCGTCCTCTGAATGTTGATGATTTTTGACTGCTCGGCATGAGACTGCGATCTTTTTCGTCATCGCTGTGCACGTGTGCACGAAGTGGCTTCTTTAGGCCTTAGAAACTCTAATTCTAGCCCGTTTTTCACCGCGCTTTCTTCCTAATTTTTCAGCTGTTTTCGATCTAAGCTGATTTTTGTAGTTTTTTTCGATGACGTTTTTCATCATGACAACTGCCTTTAAAGGTAGCATACACGCTCGCAAGCATAGTCGAGATAACCGCATAGATAGGTCCGCACGGCCCGTACTATGTCGTCAACGACGTTTGAAGCGCTGAAAGCTGTCCAGGATGACAATATTTGACAATGTTTGAGCAATCTTGCCTTCCACGGCCGTATTTTCACACCCCTTCGAGTAACAGAATGAGAATCGATACTTGTGAAAGCGTGTGATAATTGAGAGTGATAGCACTATCAAATGGGAGTGCACGAGAGAAATAGCTTGGTTTACTTGAGTATAACATGTCTGCATACCTATTGACTCTCGTCCACTTTCGAGAATGCCGCTCTGCTTTGGCTGATCTCTTGAAATGGAGGATTTTATCAGTGCACAAACATGTTATATTGAGGTAAATCTAGTTTTTTCTCTACTGCACTCCCTTTTTATAGTGCTATCATTCTAAGTTATCACATGTTTTCTCAAGTATCGATTCTCATTCTGTTACTCGAAGGGGTGTGAAAATACGGGCGTGGAAGGCAAGATTGCTCAAACATTGTCGAATATTGTCATCCTGGACAGTTTCAGCGCTTCAAACGTCGTTCACGACATAGTACGGGCCGTGCGGACCTATCTATGCTGTTATCTCGACTATGCTTGTATGCTGCCTTTGAGTCCGATGCTGTATAGATGCGATTTCTGGTCCGATCCCCAGTCAACTGGTTTAGTTTAGTTCATTAAGTCAGTTAAGGCGACAGTCATAGAATAAACAAACAAACAAACTAACAAACAAATAAACAAAAACGGTATCGACGATGCCCTGTGGTAAGCTCTCGGGCGTTTCTAGTAAGCTCTTGATTCTGATCATCAGAGCAAGGAGCGGCCACTTCCTTCGTCGGTACATCCTTATCACCAGTTATATTTCACCAAGACCCACCACAACTGGGGATATTCGAAATCAAATGCTCACTAGAAATTCCCCCCAGTAAGCTGTATACTGTAATAATGACGTAACTGCAATAATATCACAAGTGATATACACAACCCGGCGGTTCCAACAATAATCTCTCTGCATTAGCCAGTGGTTTCTAAAAAGTGGTACCATAATGATTACGACATAGTGTAGCGGGCCAAATGATCGTAGCTCTCAGAGTTTTCTCCCCAAAAAGTACAGTTTAGTGCTGACATCTTGGCTAGAATCAAACTGTGCCGCATGAGGTTTCAGAGCTTCTTAGAGCATCGAATTCTGTGTTAACATTTGCTCTGAAATTGATTTTTGGAACGCTGGTTCATGAGGTATGGATTTTTTGAATGAAATTGTGAGAGTTTGGCGTTCTGATTTTTAGTGATTGTATTTTTTAATCGAAACGTGGAGGAGGAGGTGATAAAGATAAACATATCTTGGAATAGTCCAAATCGCGGCCAGAAAATTGTGTTGGCTTACAACTGAGAAACTGGCTGGCTACACTGGGTTAATTGGGAAAGTTCAAGTTGCGGTGAGAATATTGTGACGGTTTTAACTGAATAGTTTGCAGGTTACATTGTGTCCGTGCTGGCTTCGCTGCACATTATTTGTCTGGTGTGTGAGTTGTACATCGAGGCTCGTCAATTGAGGTATCTTCGTTTCTCTTATTGATAGAATGAACCCATATACCGAGATAAAAATTCATTGATCCTAATGCAGAGGCGCCCGTTAGTTTCGTCCTTGTAGTCTTCCCACATTGACGGCAATTTATACAATAGACAATGCCAGTAGCCACACAGTCACCTTCCGTTCCGAAAGAGCAAACTATGTATGCACGCCGAGGTGGCGCAAAGGCGGTCATATAGATGGTTCTGCTCCAATTTCTGTTTGAGGTTTGTAGGAGGGACTTCGATCACAGAAATCATCTCGTAAGGGCCGTATTCATGAAACCGCGGGCGCTGGAAGGGGGCATAATCTTCGCGTGACCGGCGTATAGCAACCACTTTTATGCCTTCCCTGTCAAGATTTCAATAGTGGTAGCCCCTCTTCTCCACCTGTGAGAGTAGAGACACGCATGAGTAGCTGCCCGCAGAGACGGAGAGGAGACTGATAGGCCTCAGCTCCGCTACCAACGCATTCAGGCGGGCACAGATTGCCCGACCTCGATTGTGCGGTTGGATGGGCAGAGCGCGCGCTGCCTGCCAGGCGCATATTGATCATTCTCTGAAACGCAAGATTGATGTAGCGGTCAGCCACAACTCTCTCCGTCCACCGAATAGGTGGTTAGGACCCTTCCTGTCTTCCCACCCAGGAGCCTTCTTGCCTACCTGCCGGGTACCCAGGAATGTGCAACATCCCACACTCATGCAACAGCAAGTGGACCTTAGACCTTCCTCAAAGGCTCCCAGTGTTTCATGAATACGACCCCTGAGGATCTGCTTAGGAAGGCAGCCCCGTATTGCTACTCTCAGGGTGTTCGAGACGAAAGGGACGCAGAACGCCAAGTTTGTCTGCTATTTTTTATAGACCGCTGAGAGGGCAGTCCGCCGTGGACATCTTGTTGGGCGAATAATCAATGGGTAACAGTTTTTATGGCTATGCAGGCCAATTTTATCGAAAAATCTTTATTTACGTCGTATGACGAAAACGATGAAGCAGCAATGAAAATAATTCTTACCACCGCATGCTTACTTTTGGAAAAATGGGCGGAGAAGCTAATCTCTAGGTTTTTACTTATGAGTTGTGTGAATAACGCTTCAGATTTCACAAGGACACTGGTTCAAATACAAATCTGCCGCTAGGTTAGCTTTGATCGTGATCGTGGCGTCAATCGTGTGTAATTTGTTTTTAAAATGTGATTTTTCATTATAGCCGCCTGAAAAAGGGTTTACGGCCCGAAACGTCGCGAATAAAGCGGTTCGGAACGACAAAAATCACCGCATTTTGAGTTTCTACAACAATTTCAACAACACAAATCTAGGGGTCAGGCAAGGCTTTAGCCCACATCGCATCGCTTTCCGGGCAAGAAGATTGCCATTACTCGGTAACACCCTTGCTCAGAAAGCGATCAGTTGAAGATTCGAAATCTGTCTGACCCCTAGGATTTGTGTCAAACCCAACCACCTTGTGATATCTTGTGGAATACTGAGCTTCAGATTTCGTTCTACTACCCGTTCTGATTGCTTTCCACACGCGTTCGTGTACGTATTTGCCTTATTAGCCCAGTCGGCAATGTTCGTCATGTTGGGAGCTGATTATCTTCTGGCTGTAATGATACCCCTTAGGTAAGCTTTCAATGACACTCAAAGCTCAAATTGCATTCACCAACAGATAGCAACAACGAGAGCGTTTATAGACTCGTTTCTCAAGGGCTTTTTTTGCCTGAGCACTGGTGCGTTATCTGCTCAAAACGGTCGAAAATGGGATTTGCAAAAAAGCGGAACTTAGCCGAATTTTGAAGTTATGTGTTTTAGTCTTCAGCAGACAAGCCATCTCCACATTCCTCAGCCCCTTTCGCGGTTATCGAAACGCGGAAGACCGTTTATGCCAGATTTCGACTCATCGGAACATTTTCTTCTTGTAGCTTAGCGGTTCGCAGGGCTCATCATTACATTCCTCATTCCAACCACAACTCATGTTCATCCACCTAAATTAAGAAAAACTGACTACAGCTGACCGCTAGTGGCTAATCGTCTACGCTTTCTATATTTTGAAGATTGTGGTCGTCTGATATAGAATAACCAATAGTCAAGAGAGCCTTTGTCAACTGAGACCCTGTGAGGCAGCGCTCATTTTTTCCTGATCCATGGCATACAATTAGCTAGCCGCTCACGCGCTATCGCTCGCTCTCGCGCCCCAAGAAGGAAGCAACGAGTTCCATGCTTACTGCTTCACCTTAGAACATTGAGATTGAAAACTAGTTCTAAACTGATGCTCTCGTATGATTTAATTTTGCCAAGTCTATCTCAGAAGGTGAGAAATGATCAAGCACTGAGGTGACTTGAGAGATTGATTGAGGAGCGATTTTTTTGACCCAGTGAACACCTGACTAATCATCCAAAGGTAGGAGGCATTTTTGTGTGTCCAACTGCGTGTACGAAGGCTCATCGGCGTTGAGGAGAGCGGAGTTACGAAACTTCGTTTCCCGCTACGTAGGGTTGGGGGTAATGAGGTTCACTCGTCAGAGGCAAAACCATCACGGTCATCGAACTTGTCCATTTCGCAAGCATTAGTGTTTTACCCACTTAACGTAAACAATTACATACATAATTGAGCGAGAACTCGCACAATCCTTACAATGCTAGCAGTGTACACAAATCTTGTGGTGGACGTCTTTTAATGCCGTTGCGGGATGTTATTTCAGTGCGAGGAATTCGCAGAACTCCGATCCCTAAGCTTCAAACAAATAGGTTTTCCAGATGCCAGAGATCGGAGGAGCGGATCGGTTTCCGCACGGCTCAAAGTTCTAGACCAGAGGCGGGTGGTCATCTAGTGGCGCCGAACAATGAGGAGGGTACGCGGATCGGGGGAAGGGCTAAGCACTGCTATTTGTCGGCGCCACTTCGGTAACCAATAGTGCTGCGTATTCCTTCCCTCTGATCCTCCCAATCTTATTACTGCTTGGCACCACAAAACGACCACCTATCAGAGACGAGTGTTATATTTCAGACACCACGTTTCATCCAATTTTTCATACGTGTTTTACATGTGTCTACCGCCTTTCTTATTCGCTTCAGTCTCAACCATCTTTGGTGCGTTCTATACAGATGATGAAGACATCGATTTCTGCGCGCCTATCCACGGTGAGATTGTTTTGAAGACAGTACTCATGATAAAATTGATACTCGAAATCCAACATAAATCAGAATGACCCGGCTATCATTTCAAACAGCATGTGGAGGAAAGAGTTTAACCGTTTATCCAATAAGTATTGAAAGCGCGCATGAAACATATACTTTTTTATGTTTTCGTATGGCGAATCTGTCTGGTAAACAAAATTGTAGAAGGGCCACGGACAAAAAATTTCATTCGTTTAGGAAAAACACTTCGATCTATCCGAAAAAGATTTGAAGTTTGCACTGATATCGTTTTCGGGATTGTTCTTCATATAAGGTTCGCGCCATTGTCATTTTACAAAATTTCATGCCATCATTGTTCTCGAAGTTGTTCGACGAAGTATGAACATTGCACTAAAAAGCGCTCGAAGACCGAACTCGCATTTTTCTTGCGGCGCAAATTTATAGCTTCAACAGTGTGAAACAAAATTTCGAGAACACCTTAGTTTTTCCTGCAACCAGCCAGCTTCAGTCCTCAACTTCGAGTAACAGCAACATGAACATGGTGATCACGGTCACAGAAAATCCCGTAATCAGGTTCACATCTGCGTAGTCCAACGAGAGGCACCTATTTCTCTAAGAGTTTTGACCGGGGATTAGCTTGTCGCGTAGAAGCCGCAAAATAGCCTCCACATAATGCTCACCGCGAAATAGCTGAGAAACAACGCCCTCCAGGTCCAGGTAACGCCCATGATTCAGATGTCAACACCTCCTTCGAATCAGTTACCCAATTTTGGGGTACTTGGACTTCGTTCATCCTCTGGCGGCCCCATATAGTTGCGTCTTGGTTACTTGTGGTTACTTCTCGTTATTTCTCGGGCATATCTCGGATTTTTCTCGGCTACTTCTTGTTCGTTTGGTGAAAAGCCGTGAAATATCCGTGAAAAACCCGGAAATTACCCTAACCCACCAGGAGCCGCTGCGGAGCCTGGTAGGTTGTTTCGCGGCTATTTTTCGGCTAAAGCTCTCAGAGTTGAGAGATAGATGTTCCACGAAACCGTAGAACAGCTTGTCTAGTGAATTTTTCCTTTGGAGAAGCAGAGTACCAGCTAGGGAAAAGAGGGTTAGGGAGAAAAATATGGTTCCCTAATTTTTATTGAGCCAAAATCCTCCCATATACTAAAAAAAATAGCAGCATGGACCAACGCTACCGCACTATTTCGTTTTATGCTTGAATGTTACGGCATAGTGTATTTACACAAGGTGCTGAGTTGATCGCCAAACGCTTGGCTCCGGGCGAGATTGAACCAGCATATTCCCTTTCCGGGGGAGCGCCTTATCGCACTGCACCACTGAAGCCCCAGCTCCGCTCTCACTCAACTGCTCGGTAAACCTTCACCGAAGCAATCATTCTTTCACCCGTATAACGGGATGAAACAGGTATACCGTCAGAGACTCACAGTCGTAGACCTGCAAGATGGCGCTTTAGTCGGGCTTCTATCCTGTGTAATGAAAACTATGCGGGTTCAAAGTTTAGCTACTCCCCTTGGCATAAAACCTCGTTCTTTTCGGAGGCTAGCAAATGTGATAAGGTGGGGATGCTGTTGTAACACAAGACTGAACATTAGAGCTGTTCTTCTACTTCTTCTTCCTAGTGTCTGTCCCACGAGTCAGCGACGCTTGTTTGCGCTTTGAACGCCATTCGTTCGTGTCAGCTGTGTCCCTCATAGTGAGTTGCGCTTCAGCCATGTCCGTTTTCGCCCAGTCAAGCATCGGTTTTCCGGTCTTCTGCGAAGTCTGGTTCCTGCAACTTCCACCTTGAGTGCGGTTTCAGCTACTGAGTCTTCGTCCTTCCTTTGAACATGGTCGAACCACCTTAGGCGGTATTCCTTCATCTTCGCAATAATGGGGACCACTCCAAAGGTGGAAAGCGCCAGGTCATTCGTTAACCAGTCTTTCAAGGTGACTCCCACTGACCACCCGAGCATCCGCATCTTCATCGCATGCAGAGATTGCTCAACAGCCTTTGTGACCGGCCAGCATTCGGTGGCGTAAAGGGCGACTGGCCTCACTACCGTCCTGTAGGTTTTGGACTTGAGGCGTGTTGGTATCTTCCTATCACACATTACGCCAGTTGTCGCTCACAACTTCATCCACGCTGCATTGACGCGCCCATGGGCATCCAGTAGCACGTTGCCGGCAGATGTGATCCTTGATACGAGGTACTTGAAACTGCCCACTTCCTTGAGGTTGGCGCCATTAATGCTGATGGATCCTTCCTCGATTCTCGGTCCACACTCCATGTACTCGGTTTCGCCGACATCAAGACGTAGCCCATAGCGCTGCAGGCGATCGTTCCATAGTTGTACGTGAAACTGCAACTCCTCTCGCGACTCGGCAGCTAGCATTATGTCGCCAGCGTGCAGTGTAGTCGATGGATAGAATTCTGCAGGTTGTGAGTATTCGCAATCACGCATAGGATGAACAGCAGCGGCGACAAGGCTGATCCTTGATGGACCCTGAATTGAATGGGAAAGGGGTTCCAAGTTCCTGCTGAGTACCTGACAACACTGCTCGGATTCGCGTACAGCAACCTTGCCCAGCGCCCATACCCTTCTGGCACTCCATGTGACTTCAACGGTATGCATATAAGATCATGAGGGACGCGATCAAAGGCATTTCCAAGGTCGAGAAGCCCGATATGAATGTTACGGTGCTTCTCCGGTGTTTCTTTAATAAACGCCTGACTGCATGCATGGCGTCGACGGTCCCACAGTGCTTAACAAACCCACAATGATTTGCCGTCATTGTCAAGATATCCCTGAGTCGTTTGAATCGGTCTATACGAGGAGCATCCGGCAACATCTCCTTTTCCCTTCAAGATCGGCACCGTTTCACTTGTTTGCCAGATATTTGGCATTCTGCCTTTAGCGATATTCCGATTTAGTGCTTGGCAAGCCATTGGGAACAATGTTCACCTACAACTTCTACACCACAGCAGGCAGATCGCCCGGGCCAGTTGCTTTGTTCAGCTTCATTTTAGTGATTGCCTTACTAGCTTTATCTGCTGTAATACGAGGGACAAGTCCTTGCACACTGCTCACAGACTAGATATGCGGATGTGGGAACTCTTCATTCAAGGTGACGTTGAAATACTTTCGCCATCTTTCCAGTACATCGCTCGGGCATCGAGGAATGTTATCGTTGGCTGCTTCGATGGTATTAATATGCTCTACATCTAATGTCGAGCGATTGCGTGCCTTCGCCAGGCGATAGTTACATTTCTTACCCTCCCGGGTGTCTAGCTTCTCGTGGAGATCCTTGTAGTGATTAGACTTTGCCATAGAAACAGCCTTTTTTGCGCTTCGTTCGGCCGCTAACTATAAGTAGACAGCACGATCCTGGTTAATCCGAGTTCTCTTCCACAGCTTGAGTTTCAATTTCTTCTCCCGGATTTTTTCTTGAACATCCTCAGACCACAAGTGGCTTCATCGACTTTAGTCATCCCGGGAGTTGTGCTCCCTAGGATGCTATTACCTGAGGTCATCACAGCATCCAACATTCGGCTTAAACCTTCTCAAATGGCTAAGCCAGCGTCGCTTGTCAGATAAGACAGCAGCGGGGTGACGAGCTGCGTTCGAATTCCTTCAGCTTCCACCACTTGATACAATTTGTGTCAGTTCTGCATCTGACGTTCTCGGGTCGATTCATCTCAATGTCCATGATGAGAAGGTGATGCTGCGTAGCAATGTGATCGGTAGGTATGACCTCGCAGTCGATTAGGCAATAAAGCTGTTATCAGGGACAAATCGTGTATCATGCTCAAAAAAGTTGTTCAGACTGCGAGGTAATGGAATTGTTCAGTAATATCCCGTATTCTAGGCGGGAATAGGTGCCTCTGACTAGCCACCCAATATTTATTGACAGATGCAAAACATCGGGCGGAGACGCGAATATAGACGCGACATTCCCTGCAGTTGGGCTCTGATGAGGGAACAAGCTCAGACGACGATCAGATGACGATTGACGAGGACGTCTCCTCGATGTAGATCAGACTAGCTTCTAGTCGTTGTCGGTTGACTGAATCAGCTGGTGGGGAGCAGGGATGTGCGAAAAAAAATTTGCGGATACAGAAAACTGAAAACAGAAAATTCTCAAAAATCAATAAAGAGTGTTCAGCGCACACTATACGAGATTTTTCACAAACTTGAAGTTCCTTATGTACTTTTCAGATGATCCCTGCTTTTTCGTTGATATTTCAAAACCTAGCAGTTGGCCAGAGCAAAAAGTATGGACGCACAAGAAATGCAGATTATGAGTGCGAAGAGATGACAAATGTTTCCCTAACCTTCCTTTCCCCAGGCAATATAAGCTTGATTACTCTATCAGAAGCTCAATATGCCTGTTCAATGAGGGCGAAGATCCAGTCTAAGGAAACTTTCCCTTTCCCAACGTACACTTCTTGACACTGATTGTGGGAAAACTGTTGGTTTGAACACTGCACTATGCAGTAGCATTGCAGCTTTCGCGTTTCTTTGCTGCATCGCGTACCATCTGAGGGATTCGTCAACGATAAACTTCTGAGTTAAAGTATTCACTATCAGATAAGGATAAGGAATCGGTTTCATAAATTCCTATTGGGATGCATTCGACGTCGTATTCTTAGGGGTTTGAATGATTTACGCGCCTACTGAGAGGCTTGGGGGCAGGGGTGTGCGGACATTTCTGTTTTCCGATTTCTGTTTTCTGAAAAATCTGCGAAAAACAGAAAAAGAATCTGAAAAATTCAACGAAATCCGGATCTGTGGAACAGCGCAGCTTATCTAGTCTTTTACGAGGTACTATTTGTGTTCAATGTGCGATTGCTCTCAGACATTGGGATCGGCGGACGCTTAGCGAGCAAAAACCGTTCCCGGTGTCGGACAGCCATTAGCCGGCGGTCCCCCAAAACCCTGCCAGCGGTACGCCAAAACGTCGGCCGACCGTTGGCAGTCTTTTGTCTAATACCTAGCAGCCCGCTGTTGAGCAATCATTTGCAAGCAGTCCGCCAGTCTCTTGGCAGACCGATGAGTCAAGATGGGTCCCTCACCGCGGGTCGTTGCGTAGGAGATCGCCGGTCTGAGGTGGGGGACCCACCCCACCTCCCCCATAGCCGTGGGACTTTCCCCTCAGCTGTCAAAAATATGCTGGCCTCTGTAGAGTGACTTCAGGTCACCTTCCAGGACAGGCATCAAAGTGCCGAGTGAACACACATTCGACTGACTTACTTGACTGACTTAATCGGTTGGCTTTCGCCTGACGCGGTCATTCCGCATCTTCACCGAGGTGTGCCGTCCTAGTAGTCAGCCGTGTCAATTTTTCAAGGTCTTCAGCCTTAATTTGAACACATTCCATCCAGCTGTCACTATTCCATTTCCTGCGGAACGAAACATCGCGCCTGAACTGTCTTTCAATGCCGAGTGACTTCAAATCCTCTTTAACCACATCCGTCCAGAACTTTCGCCTACAACGAGGTGGCCGTTTCCAAAAAGGATTTGGAAGCATTCTCAAAGCGTGTTTTACGAGACGATCCGGCGTTCTTCTTAGTATATGCCCGAGCAGTCGAAGTCGACTTTCCATTGCTGCTTGAGATGGCGTTAGGAGATTCTGGCACCTCCCTTGTGTCAAGCGTTTATGTACTGCGTCGATTTCCTTGTAAAGGTCTTCGTTATGGCACACACGCGGCCAGAAGTATCCAAGCAAACGTCTAAAAAGCTTCCTCTCTGTGCAATCCAACCTTTCCATCTGCGTCTTCGGTGCTGCCCACGTCTCCGATCCGTACATCATGATAGGGCGAATAGCGGATAGGTAGACGCTCAACTTGACTTCCTTCGCGATGGTGGTAGACCACAAACACTTGGTTAGAGAATCAAATGCAGACGTAGCTTTCCCACATCGTTGTCGAATATCCTCTGCATAACTACCATCGTTCTTCAGAAAACAGCCCAAATAACAGAAATCGTCCACCAATTCGATACGTTGTCCGTCCACACAAACTCCCGTTGAAGGCCTCTAAGAGACCCACATCTGCTTGCATTTGTCGGGACGACTAAGAGACCCACAGCTGCTTGCATTTGTCGGGACGAAGACGAAGTTCATAGGCTGCGGCATACTTCGAAATGATGTTCACAATCCTTTGCAGTTTTGCGTTGTTTTCAGCGAATAACACAATGTCGTTGGCGTACTCCAGGTCGACAAGGGAGCGTCTTGATGGTGTTAGGATCACATCCTCAGGAAACTGTTCTGCAACTTTACGCATGATGTCATCAACGGCGAAGTTGAAAAGAAAACGTCCTGCAACGGCTCCTTGCCTTTCTCCAGTTTTCACCTCGAAAGCTGACGTAAATCCGACAGGTGTACGGACTGCTGCTGTTGTTCCTTTGTTCATGTCCTCGATTAACCGAAAATACTTTTCCGGGACTCCATCTGCTCGCAGAGCGGATGGAACCGGCTCGTTCATCTCTGGTCGTTCTTTCACGATGTTTGATAAGTCGCTAGAGAATGATACGTTTTAAAACCTTGTACACGACACGATGTAGAGAGATTCCTCTGTAGCTCTTAGGATCCGTGACGGATAGCTTCTTGTGAAGAGGTACGATGATCGCATGTCTCCACGAATCGGGTATCCTTTCGCTCATCCAAATAGCACGGATGGTGTTGGTCATTTCACGAATCCCAGACGGAGGTAGAGTTTTCACCTGCCTCTCCATTCTTCATTTTCTGGAGGAAGAGCTTTCACCTTGCCTTTCCATTCTTCATTTTCCGGACACAATCCAAAACTTCAGACTCAGTCGGCGGTTCCTCACTGACATCGTAATGTGCTCTCTGAACATGCGGAAGCTCAGGTACTGATGGCGCTGGACGATTCAGTAGTGAACTGAAGTAATCCTTCCATATTGGCAGCGTCGCATCACCAACTGCAACTCCATTGGTAGTGTTCAAGACAGGAGAACATCTCTTTATCTTCCCGCTATACTGTCGAAGCAACGTGTAGGCTTTCCTCGGATTCTTCTCCTCCCAAGCCTTCTCGAACTTCTTAGCTCTACAAGTCCACTCTCGTTCGCGGTCACTTTGAAGCTGCCGACGCAACTTCCTCCTCAGACGCTTCTCCTCCACGAAGTTTCCTGCAGTTCGGAGAGCACATTCTCTGTTGTAGGTAGATGTGAATTCTTCTGAGACGTAGGCGAACTTCTTCTTAGGCTGTAAACCGGGAGTGCTTCTTTCCAAGCGTCCTGGATGCACTTGACAAAAGAATCCGCGTCGCAAAGTTTCTTCTTAGTCCGTACTCCGATGTGAATAGAAACGCGTTGTCGAAAATTCCTTCTGCACTCTTCATCTCTGAGACTTGTCATGTCAATCCTCTAGAGAGGCTGAGCCCCTCGCTTCCTCTTATGAATCCTCGTAGTGAAGTTCAACAGAACAGGACGGGGATTCGAATCGAATGCGACATCCCACACAGCTCTAGATCTTCGAATGTCCGATACTGGAATATTCCTCGCCAGGACATAGTCAAGCTGTAGTTTCAAAGTTTTCATCCTCCGCTTCCGCTGCTCTTCTGGAGATAGCTGGATTGGTCCCTGCCACGTAAGCTGATGGCGGCGATGATTCCTATTGAATGTCGATGCAATAATCAGATCACTGCGTTGACAAAGGTCGACAAGGCGGTAGCCATTGTCCGATGTTTGCTCCACTGGGTAGGACCATTTAACGAGTACTTCGAATTCCTGATCAAGTCCCATCTTCGCATTTGCGTCAATCCCCGCGACAACAGCATGTTGACAAGGTATCCTGCCCAGCCCTATTGAGTTCCTCATAAAACGCATCCTTCGAATTGTCTTCGGCGGTTTCAGTGGGCGCATGAGCACCCACCATCCACAGAT
Organism: Aplectana chamaeleonis; assembly: GCA_029168955.1. NCBI lineage: Eukaryota > Metazoa > Nematoda > Chromadorea > Rhabditida > Cosmocercidae > Aplectana > Aplectana chamaeleonis. The sequence goes on from JAPDOI010001203.1 coordinate 22,605, forward strand.
TGAATCCTCTGTGATCCCGCAGTCGTACGAATGCATTGACATTTGACTGAATCGCCTTATATACCGGCTCGGCATATCAGTGAAATCAGAGATCAAATAATAACATGGTAAAACGTGAGTAGTCGTCAACTGTCTCGAGTGCCAGCCATGTGACGACTCAGTGCCAAGCGAAGGCCACTGGGCGGTTATGCGCCAGCCAAGTGCCGATTGGTGGATAACTGCCTTTTTATGCGCTCGGTAATTTCGAGGTTTGATTGCCCTTGCCAGCTGAATGCAAGTTATCACGCAGCTTTCAGGCAGCTGGCACATTTTCGAAAACGGTCCGCCGCTAGCTCTAATTGAGATGCCAAGCATGAGCCAGCTGTCGGCCTCCTAAATACCAATTGCCAGCTGAATGCCAGTTATCACCCAGCTGTTAGACAACTGACACATATCCGCCAGCCGTCTTTCGCTGGCATTAAATGACATGCCGAGTGTATGCCAAGTGTTGACCTCGTGATTGCCATTGGCCAGCTAAATGTCAGCTATCCCTCCACTGTTGAGCAACTGGCAAATTTTCGCCAGCGGTCTGCTGCTCCCAATGTCTGAGGCTGTTAAGGTCACGGTTCACGATTTAAAAGGTTATTGTGGTTATTTTTTTGAGAAGGTAGGCCTGGTCATCGCAAAAGTGAAAATGAGTGGAAAGTCGGAGAAAATACGCTCAAAAACAAGCTATTGCTAGGTCTCGGCCCGCCCCCAATTAACTACATAGATTCCTACAATTGCTTGTTTTGTCGTCTTTTATCCCGCATTTAAAGTAGATGCTGAACACCGAGAGACTACTAACTTTTTTTAGCGGCAAGATGGAAGGCGGAAAATACGCATTTTCAAAAAACCTGTTAGTTGAGGGTGTGCGTAAACCCACCATTTGGCCGTTCTGACTTGTTGTTGTGCGTTTTTCATGCAACTTGTCACTTGATTTTACTTTTGTGATGACCAGACCTGCATTCCTATAAAGAAAATTCAACAATAGTTTTCATCGCGAACCCTGTTAACGCACTCGTAGGGTAGTACTTTGGCACAGCATCCCAGGGCAGAGCACAAATTCAACTTCCCCTTGTCAGCAGCTGCTGCAGTTAGTTGTTCGCAGCAGCTGCTGCCCACAGCGAGGGTCTGAACCCGATGTCTGTCCTAGAATGCAACCCTTATTCTGCTGGCGTTCTACCATACGGGTGAGTGCTCTGAGAGTTTTGGCCGAGCAACAGCCGACAAATTACCACAAAATGCCTTATTTTCGTGTAACAGCCGAGAACAAGGTCGTGTTCGGAAAGTAGCTGGTTGCAGCGAAATAGGCGTCAAATAATGGTCATCGAGAAACAGCCGCGAAAGAATGCTCTCAATGGGGAGTGTAAGAAGTATTGCCGGGGCAGATTTAGAATCCAACACCGCCGTCGGTTCAACTACCCATGTTTTCTCAGTTATTCCCCGATTATTTCGCGAACAACATGGTCGCAGCCACCTAGCAGCCAAAAATAATCAGGAAATACTCTAGAATCTGCTCGACAGGATTAGTTGTTGAGCCTGGTGAGCTATTTTTCGGCCAAAACTCTCAGCGTGTCTTTAATGGTGTTGTATCCGTCATTGACGCGTCATTGATACTATCAATGCCTTATAGGTCATCTTTGCAGTTCCGTAGATATTATATTACAAGTATGACAAAGGTATTCAGAATTACATCCTCTCTTCACTTAAAAAAAAAGTTAAAATGCACTAAGTATTTTTTCTGAAAATTTTCTGTTTTCTGATATCTGTTTTCTGGCCGTTTTGACCTTTCTGATTTCTGTTTTCTGACAAACTCGTTTTTCTGTTTTCTGAAAATTTTCAAACATCCCTGCTTGGGGGGCCAGCCGACTTCCCGAATGAGTGCATTCATCTCCCTACAATAATCTGCTACCAATTAAAGTACGGATCCTGGAGGGATAGTTGGTTTGGTTTACATCGGCGAGGATCGAACCCGACTGTGTACAGGGAATGGATAACCACTACAGCGAGATAAAAGTGTCTAGGGTGGGGGAACTGCAGATAGCATGGGAAAAATACACCGTTAACCTATTAGCTTCGATAAATCCCGCCACTTTGTCCTAGGGCGATCCTGATACAAATCGCGGTTCATGTTTTTTTTTCAGTTTTCTGTCCAGTTTTGCCTATTTTCACAGAAAACAGAAAAAAATGGCCGAAAATGGGCAGAAAACAGAGAATTCTGCACATCCCTGGTGGGGAGTACGGCATGCAGGAGTGTGCCATCGCTAGCCCATCGCCAGTTTATACGTGGTCCGATGACTGGCATCTGAAAACAAAAGGAAAAGCGGGGGTTGTTTGAAACTCCACATCGAACGCAGTGTCCACAATTAATCTCGTTCTCGTGGTTTCAGTGTGAAACACTAAGTTGGCAGATGCTGTAGAGGATATATCGAAGAGAGCAACGAAAACGGGCCAGGAATCAATAAAAATGGCTTTGAAAGTTATCCCGATGCGCCTACCTATCTCGGTCCGCCCCCCCCCCAAATTTGGACCAGCGTGTGGCGCTGCACACGTTTCGATGGCAATTTGCCAAGCAACTCTGCCACAGCTGGGCCCATGATTCTTGTCCACGCCCTAAACGTTATAAACGGTATTTTAGCTCATACTGGACGTTTTCTTCGCTGTTTCTTTACTATTGGTTACCTCACGACCAAACAATCCCATTGTTGGGTCGAACTCGAGAGCGATATTCATCGTGAACACTGCCTTTAAGACGGCTAAAGTGATCCCTACTGAGATAAAAAGTACGAAAGGAATTCGCCGTCTGACGCCCTGTGTTTTTTCCCATCTCTACAGTTCGATCAATGGTGGATCGTTCAGGCCGTAGGAAGCATAAAAACGAGTCAAAATTGCCGTATTTGAGCCATATGTAAGTACCAACGCATACACTCTGCGCCCATTGCTGATACAGTTCCCGCCCCTCAATACGATTTCTCCCAAAATGATTGCTCGATTTCGGTCCATTTGGCTAGCTTTTTTTCCTTCCAAGACGTAGACGCTTTAGTGCAGGCCGTAGGAGTCTATGGGCTCCGCTGTTTCAATAAATCCATCTCTAGCTTCACAACCTTAGTTGAGCGGGCAGCTTGTCCACTTCCATTAACAAGAAAAGAACGATCCGTTGTTTCTTAATTTGTACTGCGTTTTGCCGGTTTTTTTTTCGTCAGTTCCCATTACTACCCACTTCAACGCTTTGATTTATGTCTTTGAATCGATATAACTTTTAAGCGTGTGTTCCCCCTCAACAGCTTGATAAATTCCGCATACTTTTATGTAGAGGTGGAATTAAAGGCAGCATACACGCTCGCAAACATGTACGAGATAACAGCATAAATAGGCCTGCACGGCCCCTACCATGTCGACCACTACGTTTCGAAAACCATCCAGGACGACAGTATTTGACAATACTTGAGCAATCATGTCTCACACGCCCGTAGTTTCACACCTTTCGGGAAAACATGTGATAACTTAGAGTGATAGCCCTATCAAAAGGGTAGGTACGTGAAAAACAGCTCGATTTACATAGATATAACATGTTTTCCTCCCATGAAATCCTCCATTTCAAAAGTCATCCGGGGTAAAGTCTCATTCTCGAAAGTGGACGAGAGTGAATCGGTATGTAGACATGTTATAATCGAGTAACTCAAGATGTTTCTCTCGTGCACTCCCATTTGATAGTGCTATGACTCTCAATCATCACATGCCTTCCCAAGTAACAATTTTCATTCTGCTACTCAGAGGGGTGGGAAAATACAGGCCTGCAAGGTGGAAATTTTCGAATATGCCATCCTGAATGGTTTTCAGCGCTTCAAACGCCGTTGACGAGATGCTAGGGGCCCTCTGATCCTATCTATGCCGTTATGTCGAGTATGTTTGTGAGCGTGTGTGCTGACTTTAAAGGCATTGTTCACGATAAGAATCGTTTTTCTGCTTTTCCGCCTATCTTGAAGACGGTCCCATGCTGATTACAATGATGTTTTTTAATCGTACAAGACCTGGGAACGGAGTTATGGTCCCTCAAAAATTGAGCTAAGGAAACATGGTGGACGAGTTGTCCGAGGCTTATAACCTCCGTCTTTTGCAGCCGATGTATGCGAGCTGACCTGATTAAAGAGAGAAGTTGGGAATAAAAGGAAGAACGGGGCTATAGATCGGAAATCATCGTTCATCTCACAATCTCGAGCATTCATTTGTTCACGTCGGTGGGCGTGGAAAGTGCATCTGGGGGTGACGAACTGACGGGTGTCGAACTTTGGGCCCGAAGGGGGCCGTTCCGAGCTCATTTTTCTTAGTTTTTTCAACGTTAGGGTTGCGCTAGGCCCCGTAGCTGCCGATCTCCACCAAAAAAACAGACATGGTTTTTATCGGGGACACTGCCTTTAAGTGTCTGACTTTCAACTTGGAAAAGGGGGAAGTTTCACAATCTCATCTATTTAAAGACAAATGGTTGTAAGCTTATATGTGTTACAGCTATACCAAAGTGCATGGGATGGATAACGTATGTCATCAACGGATTGAATGTTGCCGTTCTTGTCCTACTAGTGGCTGTGACTGCTTTTGTGAGAAGCGTTCGTGCAAGAAAACAAGGAAATATCTACAAGTAAGAGTAGGTAGCATACTGACTACCATAACTTTTTGAAAAACCTAATACTGCGAGGGATAAAGCCAAACACTTGAGTTCAAAAAAGCATCACGAAGACAAATATCCGGTGATCCTTCCATCTAGTCCCTAAATCACTTGCCACTAACCTCAGCTCCTGGAAAAGTCTTTGCGTGCCATTAATGAATTCTTAGGTGTCACCAATTCTTTGACAACACTTGTTGATGTAGCTCGGGCAAAATAGAAAATATAATAAACTTGATGAAATTTCCAGCTGGCGTAAAAAGCTTCTCCCGCTTAGGATCTTTGACAGATGCAACGATTCTGCTTGCATGAAGACCCACGCGGCACTGGAGGAAAAAAGGTTTCTGGCATTTGCAGGTTAAAGGCTGGGTTCGCGATAAAAACGATTGTTGTCTTATCCTCATGAGAAGGTAGATCTAGCCACCACGAAAGTATAGGCAAGTGAAAAGTTGGAGAAAAGACGCTCAAGAGTAATTAATTGCTTGGTGTCCGCCCGTTCTCAAATGTTGGTATTTCTAGAAATGCCGGCTCCGCCATCATTTGTTTTGCTTCTTAAGTAATTTCTGAGCAATTCAATAGACTACTGACTACTTCACGAGCAAAATAAAAGACGGGTAAGCAAGCATTCACGAAAACCCCGCCAACTGGGGGGGGGGTCGTGCGGACACCAGTAACCTTGTTTTCGTGCGTTTTACCGCAAATTTTCGCCTTTTGTTTAAATATTTTTACTTTTTGTGATTTTCGAATCTACATTCTCCTGAAGGTGGAGCAAAAATCTTTGTTTTTCGCTAACTCTGCCTACAACTACAAGAACTTGCAGTAAGAGAGTACATGAGCTTCGAGCACTAGATGGTAGTTTTTATTTATGTAACGAATTCAAGAGAAGACTCGTGCTGCAATTTAAAGGCAGTGATCGCTAGGAAAAAAATTTTAGAAAAAAACAATGAAAATCAGTTTGATTCGCAAAAGGCTAAAGGACCACGAAGGTTACACGACATGAAACGAGCTATAAAAAATTATTAAGATCCTGAATTTTTGATTCGTGCTCGCTTGCACTGCTCCGCCCAAAAAGATCGCAGTCTCATGCCGAGCAGTCAAAAATCAGTGACGTTCACAGACAGAAATAAATGCAAATTTAACTAATAAAAGCAGCTAAAAATAAAAACAAGCCCTTCATTCGGTGTTCAACTCGACAAGGACAGAAGTATTCGAGCAGGTCCTATCGAAGGCTATTGTCCATTGATTGAATTCCAATTTCGATCCAGCTGATGTTCTTGATATTGGGGATCATCAATGCTGATGGTGTGGAGTGGGCTCGTCCCCCATCAAAAGACAGGAAAGTTCAGGCTTAAAATTAGGCCCACGCAAATTATTCTTATAGGTCCTACTACTCCACATCAAGAAAAGGGCCTAGAGCACAAAAGAAGACAAGCTCAGCCAGCGTATAGAGTATAGCGTGTGCCTTTAACCCACTCACGACTGCATGCAATATTGTGTCACCGTATACCGTGTCCCACCGGTGGGACAAGCCAGCTTGAATAGCGTTCCCCGGGTGATTGCTAATCCTCTTTTCTCTTTATATTGTAGCTAGTAACGCTGAAGAGACATAACAGTTTGAGCTCCCTACACCCTCTCGTTTTAGATGAACCATACCTCGAAACCGCAACACGGTCAACTAAGTTGCCACGTTTTGTGCAGAGTAAACAAGTTTTGAACGACATATTTCTCCTTTAAACATGAAAAGTAGCGACAGAGCCAAGAAGAAATTATAAGGTGCCCCTGAAATTCCTGCACAGGCGCTTTTTCTTTCACCTCAATTGACGATATTTCTGAAAAGGTCCAAATCCTTTGTTGCGTTTGGCCTATCGGCGGAGAAATCGAAAAAGGAATTTAAAAAAAACGTGTCGCACCGGTCGGACACGTGGTCTTGAATGGGTTAAATGAAACAGCTGAGGTGGTATTGTCCATCAATCCGTCAGCACCTAGCCGGGATACTTGGAGTGATTCAAGCGTGTATTTCATATACGAGGCTGTTCTCGTAAGAATCGAGTTGAAAGGGAACTCAATGAAAAATGTTGCCGTGTTTTTAATTTATTCCGCTAAGACTCCCTAAAAAAAGCTTACTCCTAGAATTCTCAGAAAATATTTTAAGAAAAAGATATTATATAAAAACCAAATTTGGGCAGTTTCTGAACATTCTTTTGCCTAGATCTTGAATGGAAACGAACTCCTTTGACATAAAAATTCCGTTAGATTTTATGAACAATGAGGAATCGATTGGCGTGGTCAGACTTTCAAAAACAGCGCCACTAATTCTGAAACCTTTTTATTTTCTCTGAGCTCGGATCCTACAGGTAGAGACTATGCTCAAAGGATGTGCCGTATTTGTTTCGGTCTATAAATGTGAATTTGAAAATTGCTCGATATCCTGATTGCGAATCCGTAGTCCATTGTCATAGTTCGGATAATTCCGCCAGATTTGGCTGAAAGCTTTCCCATGGGAGGAAATTTTTGAGGCGAAATGATACTCTTCACAACTTCTGAAATTCTATGAAAAATTTGGATAAAATAGTTTTATGGGGTTATTTGCAGTGCTTAATGCGAACATGACGCACCTTTATCGAATTTCGATAGATTACGGCAGTATTCGGGGGGGGGTATACGGGGGTTCGAACGAAATCTTAGACTTGGGGCCGGATTCATCAATCTTTAGTTGGGTTTGGGTTGACCCACGGTAGGTCTGACCGAGTGCCTAACCTACCCAGCACCTCCAATCCTGATTCACCAAGCGCAAATCAGTGTAGGTTACGCTGACCGAGACTTTTAGGCGTCAGCGGTGATTCTAGTGCACACTACACACGATACTTACCGCCAAATCTTAAAAATTCATAGAAAACTCGAGTATGAAAGAATTTCTCGAAGAAAGGTGACAAAACGACAGTTTTCTAGCAGAAAGGATGCGTTTTCTTCAAGTTTCAAATAATTTCTTATAGTTTCTGATGTGTCTACATTTCCAAACATTGCCATTCTTAATATACAGGGAAAATTTGTAAATGGTCCTCCTTTCTTTCTTTGTCATTATATCACAGAGGCGTATTTCCTCGAACTGCTAGATACTGTGCGTTAATAAAGCCTATGAAACTCACTCTTGACTTCTAAAAAATAGCAAATTTTTTTTTCATGTGAAAAAAAAGCACGGCTTTTTTTTCTACAATAAAGTTCTCCTGCTTGGTGGTCTAACATCAACTCACTGTCATGAAACTGGTTGATCGTTTACGTTTTTCAAATGAGAATGGATGCTCTTCGTGGCTTAAATTCTGTGATGAGCTAATGATGATAAAATATTCAAGTTCCTAAACAAAATATTGAAAAAGAGGATGAAAAGTATCCAAAAAAAGTGAAATAATTTTACAAAGTTAACACCTCAAATTGCTGGTTTAAGATAATAATGTAAGGCGGGGAGCGGGAAGGATGGCTGCAAGGAAGGATTGTAATCGGCAAACCGTAGGTGGTTCACAACATCAAATTTAGTGTGAGAACAACCACGGGCAGCAGATACAAATCGGCAAGGAAATGGGGGAAAAAGCGACTGAAAAGCTGAATAGAACTCACGCTGAAATTATTAGTGAAATGATATTTATTAGTCAATTTCTTATCATTTAATATTCATAGTTCCTGAAGATTTTGATAACACTATGTTTCATTGTTTCATTCACGACTGCAAGTGCTTCACTACACCGACGAAAAATTTTTGGAAAAGTTCCTTTGATGGAAATATTACAGAGCTTCAAAAAAGGTTTCAAGAACGATTAAGGTTACGGCGAAATATTAATAGGATGTCAGAAGGAGCAGATGACTCTGAGTGACTTTTAAAAATTCACTGGAAAGTATTTTAGCCACAAATGAGCCCATACTGCTGAGATCAGTAGCATGCAACTTCATTCGAATGTTAAGCATTCCTAAATGAGTAAAATAGCTGTGGAATAGCCAACAGCTGGATAATAGGTGTAGTAGTTATAGAAGAATATTGGTGGCACTCGAATAGTAGCCAGAGAAGGTGCAGCAGCTAGCAATATGCTCAGCATAACATTCCACGTGAGTCGATATCAAATTTGGCAATGCTCCAGACGCCACTGCGCAAAGCCGCACGCGTTAAAGCGCGCCGATTATCAATGGCGCACGGCATCTAGTGGGTTGGTTAGCGGCCTACCAATCTCCTTTGCCTGGTAGCGCTGACCCACTAACCAACCGAGCAGCGCGTGGGTTGGTAAGTTGATGAATCGCAGAAATGCTGCTGGGTTGGTAGGTTAGGGGCGCTAACCGTGGGTTTGCACATTGATGAATCCGGCCCTTGATTAGAAATTTTGTTGTGTGAGTTATTTGGTGTGCCGAGCACAACTCCGAGGTGCATTTCTATTTTTCTTTAAAATTTTGGGCAGATTATACCCCTTAACACTTGAGAGACCGCGCGTCCACACTGCGCACCAACGCCCTGAACTCGATTTTTTTTTCGTTTTACTTCAAGGGAAAACGGATTCGTTTTAATTATTGCTGGAATATCTATACTTAAAGGCAGTGTTCACGATGAAAAAAGTTTTCGAAATTCCACTAGGATTGGGTAGTGGAGGGACACTCTGTAACCTTAACGTCGAAAGAAGGCATGAAAACGAGCCAGGAAGAGCCCCAAAAGAGCCCGAAGTTGCAACTCCGAGCGCATTGAAAACCTTAAAAGCGCATCACACGCCCACCGACGTGATCTTTACTCAGGTCAGCTCGCATAGATCGGCCGCAAAAGACGGAAGTTACAAGCCTCGGACAACTCGTCCACCATTTTTCCATAGCTCAATCTTTGAGGGACCATATCTGCGTTCACAGAATGTCTTGTATGATTTCGGAAACACCATTGAAATCAGCATGGGGCCGTTTTCAAGATAGGCGGAAAAAACAGAAAAACGATTTTCATCGTGAACACTGCCTTTAAAACAACTTGCAAAAATGGTATGCAGATATTGAGCGCCACATATCTTCTTTTGACACTGCCAATTGCAACAAAAATTAAGTTCGAAACATCACCGAATCAATTGGCCATGGAACGCGCGGTCTCTTAAGTGTTAAATGGGATCACTTAAACCTTCGCCCGCAGGTATCCTCGGAATATCATCACGAAGACCCCAGATTCGTGATCAGCAATTTAAATAACCCCCACGGTAAAGTCTTGAGTTGAATCCAAAGCAATTTTTTTCCAAACATAAATATTGCTTGATCGCGACGCGAGCGCCAAGCATGGCGGGACCTCCTATCGCAGGCACGATCAATTTCTGAGGGGACGCGATGTCACGCCAACTCGCGACGTGATCGATACGGGTTCTGTCAACGCGATCGCGCCGCGTATGGACGCTAAAAAGTCTTGAGCTGAATTGCATGTGATTCGTTAACATGCCTTGGTCGACATGCCATGCATACATCAGCTGATATTTCGTTGATAAGCTCCCGATGTCAACTTTGGATCCGCCTAAGAGAAAGTTTCACCAAAGTTCAATTTCTTTGCGTTGGAGACCTATACTTCTTTCAGATCTGCGAGTGTCAGTACGATCTGAATCTTCACTAGCTCCTTACAATAACGAGATGAAGGTAGGCATCACTCATGGCATAAGTTTTCCTTATTCCTCTGAGACTGATCTTGATTCAACAATAATATCAAGTTTTCCTCTTTCTTTGAATACAGTGCTCACGATAAAATAAACCTCAAGTTAGTTTTCGAAGTTTTTGAGTAGGCAAGTCCGCAAAAGGGTATCAGGGGAATGTCCCCACATATAGGAGAAAAACTGTCTAAAGAAACCTCTGAAATACAATACCAGCGCTAAGTTCCGTGATAACGGGGAGCATTTGCCAAACTTGGCAAAAAGACGTCCGAAACTTGGGACTTTTTTGAACATAGACGTTTTTGGATTTTGAAAACATCATCATATTTACAGCTCAAATTCCTAATAAATAATGTACAATGTGGACCGAACTTCCCTTAAATCGCTTTGTTTTTGAGTGAAATTGTTTTTGCGATCGTTTCACGAAAACTTCAAAGTGTGGCGAGACCTTGCGTAGTAATTGTACAGTTAATAGAAGAGCGATCTCTACGTTCTCTTTGTTAATTAGATGAAGGTGGGGCAATCTCGAGACGTGAGCAGATTGACTTCTCGAAATCCTTGATTAAACACGCTCGGCACCTTCCTGAAAAGTCGGACTATTGTTGCGAAAGCCCCAGACCGATAAATTGAGGTTTATTTCGAAAATTCAATCTGGACAGATCTCGATATAGCCCCACTTTCATCCAATTCAAAGAAAACATAGAGATTGCACTTCTATTACTTCTACAGTTACTACTCGAAGTTTCGGCGCACTTTGCCGCGCCCGACATTCTTGTGAAACGACCCCAAAAACAATTTTACTCGAAAAGAAAGCGACTTCAGGAAACTTTGGTTCACAATGTACATTATTATGTAGGAATAATATGATAATGCTGCGAACATGATAGTGCTTTCAGAATCCAACAACGTCTTCGTTCAAAAAAGTTACATGCATCGGACGCTTTTTGCCAAGTTTGGCAAATGTTCCCCGTGTTTACAAAACTTGGAGCGGGTATTGTTCGTGAATGCGCCTGTTTGGTGTGTTTTGGGGGACTACGGGCTTTGTACAATCTTGACGTCGGAAATGGTTTAGCGCTTCAAAATTCTTAGGTGACGAGTAAAATTCTTAGCGTTTTTGGCTGTTTCTCGAACCAAACCTCTTCAAAAATAAGATTTTGCAATGCACAAGCTTGGATTTTGAACCAGTCAGGATGAAAAGTAAAAAGTATTGCCTTTAGGGCAAGGTTTATTATAAACGAATGCTGAGTTATCTTCATGAGAAGGTAGATATAGTCATCATAACATGAAGACACGTGAAAAGCCGAAGCAAAAGATGAAAGTAGAACGGCTAATTGGTGGGCGTCGGCCCTCCCCCAACGAGGTTTTCATAAATGCTTGTTTTGGCGTCTTTCATTTTGTTCTAATACATAGTAGTTATTAGTCTTTTGAAGTCGTCAGCAACTAACTAGCAACTCAAATTATCTGTAATGCATTTCATGTCTTCTTCTAAATTAACCTAGGTTATGAAAAACCTAGGAAGAAAACTTCAAGAGGCTATAGTAGTTCTTTCAGTGGCTTCATTTCTCCTAGCATGATCGTTTGATCATCTCATAGTGAAAGATTAAGAGGTTAAAATATAGTTCTTTCACCGTTTTTGCGATGGTCTTCGTGTGTTCTTGGTGTATTACAATATTATCGTCCCACATTGCCTTGACATACCTTCGACATGAGGTGTCCTCAATTGTGCTTACATACAACGTGAGTTGAAGAGTATGTTTTGCATATCTTTTCTCTTAAACTACATATTTATGCTCAGATAATACTGGCTCTTCCAACATTCTGCCAGTGTTACTTCGTCACCTACATTCGGTCAGCTCGATATCGTTCGGCTTACCGAAAGCAACTACGTATGCTTCTTTCCTGCTGCTCGACCGGTGACTCTGCGAGGGATTTTTTTCTAACAACTGCAGTGTAACTCAGGATATAGTCTTTACTGGCAAGTATCTACTCATTTTCTCATTTTCATGACTTTGCCCTTACAAGGGAAGTGTATGGAGTGGTAAACGCATCTGGCAAAAGTATCGACTGGTATCGTTAGCATCTCTAGTGGCTCAATAGTGAAACTGCGCAGTATCCTGCCCCGAGCTGCAGGTTCCAAGAAGTTACAAGCCTAAAAAGGTCGTTTTTTTTGTGATTTTTGTACCCTCCAAAAAGAGCATTAATCTTTTAAAAATCCGGTAGCGGACCTCATAAATGTGTTCAGCGCCCAAAACTGCCTCCCTGAGCAAAGTTTGGGTGGAGGCGCACTTTCCATACTTTGTCCAGACTGCTAGCGTTTCAGGCTTGAACGGATTTTCGGCTGCGCGAATAAAACGACCGATTAGGGGGCTCTGGAAGCGTTTTAGAAAAGTATTCCAGATTTACCTTGAAGTGCTTCCACGGTTTTTCTATTTTCCAAAGTTTTCGGCTGGTTTCGTTTGAAGCTTCCCAACCAGGGAAAATTTCGAGGGAAAAACGCCACTTTCGAGATTTCCGGAGTGCTACGGTAGATATTGCTCAAATTGTCTCTCTGGGGGTTATTTGGAGTGCCGAACACAAATCTGGAGTCCTTTTACCGATTTTTTGCAAATTACGCTAGATTGCGGTGGGTATACGGTATTTTGGTCAAAATATCTGATTTTACTCAAAATTTGTACACGGGGGTTATTCGGGGTGGAGAATACGAATTTAACGTCCCTTTGTTTAACGTTTGTCGATTTTCAAAATACTAAGGTGGCTTTCGTGCCCTAAATGACATGATACCTACCGTAACCTACAGTAGGCCTCAAAACTTCGACAAATGGACTCCAGATTCGTGTTCACCACCCTAGATTACCTCTAAGAACAAGTTTTGAGCTGAATCCGAGAGAATTATTTGAAACTCACAAAAAATGTCTGATACCTTTGTCTTTTCGCGAAGCTTGAAGAAGGCTCATAACTTGTTCGACCCTGGAGCTCGAGGCGGGATACTGCGCATTTTTACTATTAAGCCAGAAGAGTTACTAACGGTACTGGCCGTTTTCGCAGATGCGTTCACCACTCTTAGCCCTTCCCTTGTTAGCCCAACCAGGGTAGAAGAGAAATTTTTCATTTCGGTGCCCAATCATGGTGAGGCGGACGAAAAATTAGCACGACATTTAGAAGTTCCAAGCTTAGCACAATTAAACACGAACAGATAGAAGAATCACTCAATGCTATTGTCTTGACTTATTGGGCTCGCTTCCGATAGACGCGATCATTCCGAATCTTCACCGAGGCGTTACGTCCTAGTTGTCGACCATGTCCAATTGTCACGGTCCTCAGTCACAATTTGAACGCATTCCATCTGTCACTATTCCAATCCGTGCGAAATAGAACATTGCGTTTGAACTGTCTTTCGATGCTGAGTGACTTCACATCCTCTTTTACGTGATCTGTCAGATACTTTCGCTCCTAAAGACATACCTGATTGAATAGGGTAGTGTATGTAAGAATGGATGGGAAATTTTAACGAAGAAATCAATAAATTCAAGATATCTCATGGCAACCGATCCAGCTCCTCTGTCTTGGCTCTTATCGATCAACAACAACAAAACAAGGCGATCCTTTCGGCATAAGCGTAAGTTCCAGAAAGTATGTAATTGATTAAATATCTGTGACGTAGAACAGAGAAAGCGATTTATACAAGTTGACATGGGCTTCTATTGGAATATTTTCACATCCTTCGGAAAAGCCAAGTTAGATAGATTCAACAATTCGTACCACTGTAATGTATCTTTCAATCAGGAGAAGGCATTGAAAGCAGATGAGAGGATGAAAATATGGTTCATGAAAAGGTAACTAGAAGAAATAGCTATGTAAAAAGATCGACCCAATCTCATAGTATACGTCACAAATTCGTAATCAATAAAAGGCAAAGGTATGCCGCGGAAATAGTGAAACACTAATATACTGTCGTTCCCGGAGCTGAATTCCGGTCCGCATTTGCGAACAACGGTTGTTGTATCACGCAATAGGACGATAATCGTGCTGGGACCACCAGCCCCCAGCAAAATTCATCTTTCTCCCATCACGATTATCATCGTGTCGCGTGAAGCAACAGCCATAGTCCGCATACGGGGACCTGGAACTGGCTCCGAGAACGACAGTAGCTAAGCTCGGAGTGAGTTAGAAAATGATTGAATAACAAGTCAGAAAATCCAAAATACATTTGCAGACTTCTGATCCTGTGTCGCAAATAGATTGAATATAGAGACTGAATGCCGACATGAGCACTTGGAATGGGATATCGGTTGAACATATGAGCGAAGAGGTGAGTACGCTCTGGGACGTCTCAAGTGGGGTCTCGATTTCGCTTGTCGAAAGCAATGAGCGATCGCTCTCTCGTCAAAACATCTTTACCAAACGTTATACTTCACCGAATTCCACCGCTCTTCTTCCGGTGATAATCGAAATCAAGAGTTCACTAGATATTACTCAAAGCTTAGCGAAATCAGCGATATAAGGGTAAGATTATCCAACCATTTGCAGGACGGAACATACAAGATACAATCGGTCCAATGTCTGGGTATGGAGATCATGGAAAGGAAAAGGAAAACCTTCGATAACGCAAATGCATTGAAAAAGTCCAGAACTTACGATAGGGAAAGATCTATTTTTGCTCAGAATATTCATGTGTTCTTGTTTAAGTAAGGATCAGTTGTTTAAAGAAGGTGACGAGGGATCAAACAAATTAAAAGGGTAAATACTAAAGTATATAGAAGTGAAAAAAGTAATGGACGTTTATGAGAGGTTGAAGGCAGTGGTCACGATGAAAAAATTAAAAAAAAAACTATAAAAAATCAGCTCAGATCAAAAACAGCTGAAAACTATGAAGGTAGAGCGGTGAAAAACAGGCTAGATTTAGAGTTTCTAGGGCCCAAAGAAGCCAGTTCGTGCACAGCGCCGACGAAAAAGATCGCAGTCTCATGCCGAGCAGTCAAAAATCATCGACATTGAGAGGAAGAAATAAATGCAAATTTACCTAATAAAAACAGTTCAGCAATGAAAGAAAGCACTCCAGTCAATGTTTTTGACTAGATGTGTACATGAATCTTAAAGCTCATTGATTAAAATTCAATTTCAAGCCAGCTGGCGTTCTTGATATAAGAGGTCATTGATGCCGATGATGTGGAGTGGGCTCGTCCACCATCGAAAGACAAGAAAGTTCAGGCCTCAAATTTGGCCCGAAACAGTGTTTTTTCACGATTTTTTATAGTTCCCACTACTCGAAACCCAGAAAAGGGTCTAGAGAGAAAAAGACGACGCGACCACTGCCTTCGAACGACGAATAATTTAATAGGAAAAAAATTCTCAATTTCGTAAATCAGGATTCGGGAATCAGAACGCCAAAAATCATCTGAAATCGGAAATGATCAGCGAAACTCTTGACCCCCCCCCTCTAGTGATTATTCCTGCCAGAAAACTCGGGCTTATCCTACTTTATTAAACAAGGTGTACACCCACGCGTACTTGTAGGCTTGTATCACGACGCTGAGAATCATTGCAGAATCGGTTAGGTCTCATACACTTTTCCAGGCGCCTGCAGCACTTTAAGTCGGTCCAACACACTTTCCCCGGCGATCGGCACACTCCCAGTAGAGTCCCGCAAACTTTTCGTCCCGGCACTTGGCGCACTTCAAGTTGGGTGCAACACAGTTTTCTCGGCGCTTCACGCACTCCTAGTTGGAGTGCCACACACTTCCGCCGGTGCATGGTGTCCTCCAGGTTGTGTATAACACAGTTTCCCTGTCGCTCCACGCACTCCAAGTTGAGTGCAACACAGACACTTCCTCCGGCGCTCGGCGCACTCCCAGTTGGGTCCCGCACACAATTTCCAGCGCTTGGCGCACTCCAAGTGAAGCCCAGCGCGCTGTTTGACGCACTTTCACTCAGAAATTGCTGAGCAGGTTACCTGAGACTTCAACGCAAGTTGCATGACGGGTTCACGCAATTTACTTTGAGTTCACAAGTAACGTAAAGCGATGTTACGTGTAATTTGACGAGATTTTTGAATAAAGTAACATGCGCTAATAATAAATACACAACATTGCAAGTAACTTGCACTGTTGGTACATGTTACTTGACACGTACACGCGACGCGGCCGGCACATTGACAAGCGACGAGGCCAGCACACCGTCACACGACACGGCCTGTC
This sequence comes from Aplectana chamaeleonis, assembly GCA_029168955.1. Classification (NCBI taxonomy): domain Eukaryota; kingdom Metazoa; phylum Nematoda; class Chromadorea; order Rhabditida; family Cosmocercidae; genus Aplectana; species Aplectana chamaeleonis. The sequence goes on from JAPDOI010001203.1 coordinate 39,122, forward strand.
CGGGGAGCACGACCGGGCCGGCAGCGGTCCGTCAGGCGGGGCCTTCAGCCGGTGTGCGGGGCCAAGTACCTTAAAACTTGGGTACCTGAAGGGGAGACGCTGCCTTCATTTGAGTCCTGCTTCCAGAGTGCATCGTATACCTCCCAAGGAAACGGCACGCCGCGTAGATAAGTTACATGTGCGATAAAATAATAAGTTTAAAGGCAGTGTTCACGACAAAATATGTGTTCCAGTTTCCCCTAGGAGTGGGTAGTGGAGGGGCACACTATAAAGTTGACGTCGAAAGAACGCATCAAAACGAGCCACGAAGAGCCCCCGAAGTGCTCGAAGTTGCCACTTTGAGCGCAACGCAAACCCCAAAAGCGCAGTGCCCGCCCTTTCATTTCGAACAAATGAGTGCTCCAGATCGTGAGATGAGCAATGATTTCCAATCATTAGCCCCGTTCTACCCTTCATTCTCAGCTTCTCTCCTTACTCAGGTCAGCTCGCATAGATCGGCTGCAAAAGACGGAAGTTACAAGCCTCGGACAACTCGTCCACCATGTTTCCCTAGCTAAATCTTCAGGGACCATACCTGCGTTCTCAGAAGGTCTTTTACGATTCCAGAGATATCATTGGAATCAGCATGGGGACGTGTTTTAGATAGGCGATAAAGATAAAGATAAGATAAAGATAGGCGATAATGGCAAACGACTTTTATCGTGAACACTACCTTTAAGTTACACGCTATGTCACGTGTAACTCAACTCGCACCGTGGAACATTTATCCAATATTTAAGGTCAAATGTGACTTTATGTTAAAAGGACAGGTTGCCGAAAACATGTCTAGAACCCTCAATTTGCATGTAACTCTGTCAGAAGTTCCTTACCTGTGAAGTCCCGCACCCTTCCCTCACAGCGGGACTCAAATCTCACATGCGAACGTTCACCGACCCCTTCAGCAAACTTTTTTATAGGGAACTGATTATATGATATACAGTACACGCCATCACACCATAATAACAACTAACCGAATCGCTTAATTAAAAAAAACGACCGAATTTCCGTTCATTCTCACAAGCACACACAGACACACGCAGAGTTAGGCAAACATATGTGGATAGTAGGATAGTTATTGAATCATTTTCGTGTAAATGCACTCAACCCGAGCTTTCTGAAAAGAGAAGACGGACGTCGAATTCGAATTCAGCGCCCCAGATATCCGTAAGAGTTTGGCAAGGAAAAGGGTTCAAAAATCTAAATTCCTATATTTCCGATTTTTTTTCGCTATTTTAGGATTTTTTCCGGAAATCGGAATTCCGCTCATTCCTGCTGTGAACCTTATACAATACAGAGAAAGGGTAAACATGTGATGTACAGGTAAAATGAAACTGACACTCCCCGAGGCTTGTCAGCAGGGTAAGGTGGGTAGTGTAGAATATGCCTCTAGGAGAGGCTATTTGCAAATATTTGAGGTCAAAAGCAGGAGGCAATGTATGTAAGAGACGTCTTATTTTGATCCTACAAATGTTCAAGAGGTAGTGAAAAAACAGTTCATGAATTGTGATAAGAACAGTAGATGAATCAAGATCATTTTTACCTTTGAGGCACAGTCATCCTGAAAATGTCTTTCAGGATCTTCCGCGTATCATAAGAACGGACTAAGCTGATCCCAATAATGTCTCTGAACTTCATACTAGAGGCCAAAGCTGATGTCGCATTTCCCCGTAGCAAAAATGTTACAGAGGGTGCAACGGTTTTTGGGCATAAGAATTGCAAATGACATAGCAATATTTCAATATTTTGTGCTAAGAATTGTCAGCATTCGCTAGCCAGTTTGCTACCTGGTGGATTTTTGGTCTTGGCGGTTCTCGTCATTAAGCGCCTTTTGCGAAGGTGGTTCAGGCGTTCTGAGGTGCTGTTGTGTTTGCACATGTTCTTTGTTCCCGGAAGGCGGTCAGCGACTAATCTAATTAATGAACCTGATGGAAATAGTTCAATGAGACCATGGACATTGGACCCAATAGCCATTTAAAGACGTTCTCTAGACTAGATGGATAATATTGCTTGTCTCTATCTCGTATATATAGGCTTTATTTGACTTCAATCCACTGCATTTAGTTCCTGCTCTTATCTTCTACATTTACCACATCTGCCGCCTTCACCAAGAATTGTTTCGTACCATAAAGCCGCCCTCCCTCCTTATGAGCTGGTCAAAGTAATGCATATCGGGTTTACCATCATAGCTGTACAATTTCGATAAAAACGTCGAGCGAACGAAATTTGGAAATTTTTGACCGACACATTTTCGAACGAACGACAATTGAAAAAAATATTCGTTAAGCAAAATTGAAGAAACGGAAAATGAAAAAAATTTATTCGAAAAGATTTCGAACGAACGAATTTCGAAAATCTTTCAAAATTTCGGAGGTCAGAACGAACGAATTTAGAAACTGTTCGAAATTTTGATTATTTTTTCGAAATTCGTTCAAGTTTTCGCATTTTTCTTAATTCGTTCAAAGTTTAAGATTTCGCTGGACTTCTTTGAAATTTCGGATCTTTTTTTTTGAAAGCGGTCTCAACGCTTCAATTACAGCTCAGACAATGGGGTGGACCGACGGCGGACAAGTTGCGTACCGACAGCGGGATGGGCGACGTTTGGAACGCAATTCGCTCGCGGTCGGCACGTAAATTAGCGCGGTCGATACGCACTGCCACGCAGTCAGTACGAAATGCCACGCGGTCGGTACGTTTTGTCGCGCGGCCGGTACGCACTGCCACGCTATCAGTACGCATTGCCACGCGGTCGGTAGGCACTTCCACGCGGTCGGTACGCACTGTCACGTGGTCGGTACGCATTGTCGCAAGGTCGGTACGCTCCGCCACGCGATCAGTACACACTGCCATGCAGTCGGTAGGCTTCGCCACGCGGTCGGTACGCACTGTCACGTGGTCGGTACGCACTTTCACGTGGTTGGTACGTCTTGCCACGCCGTCAGTACGCATTTTCACGGGGTCGGTACGCATCGCCACGCGGTTGGTACAAATTTCATGCTGTTAGTAAGATTTTTTTTTGAAGACTTGACCGCTATTACTACGTATCTGGTCCCAAAAAAAAATTGAAAATAAGCAACAGTTGGGAGTGGGATGGTGCTCGGGGTAACGCACAAACAACTTGAAACAGCCCAACCTGGCTGGCCTTCCAACTGCAAATGACGAGCTTTTCTTAATCAACAACATCTAAAGTCTGGTTCGCTCAGATGAGTCCGCGCGGAGCAAGCAGAGGAGCGGTTGGTCATGACAAAATAAGGATATCTTGGCATGATAAACCTGATACGCCCTACTTCGACCGGCTCAAAATTAGGGAGCTAGGCTTCTGTCAGGGTTGGAGGAATAAATCGCCGTAACCTGCCGTGGCCAACCCAGTGGAAACGTATGAAGACCATGGACGATGGAGGTTGCAAAAAAAAGACCCGGTGCGGCCAGCTGGGGCTGGCGCGGTCAATATGTATGAATTGTGTGGAACGATGTTATGGATATCATTCATTTCTTATATTTTATCATAGGGACATCGGTCGGGTCAGCTGCCCCGGGTGTTTTTCACCCCACCTCATTCATGTCCTCCACGATTGTCGACCGGCTGGCGACGCCTATTGGCCAGTTATGACCGAGGCCTTACCAAACCTACCGCGTCTTGCTCAAAATCGCCCCATCCGCGATCTAGCTGGAGAGGTTTGGTTCTGTTAATTTGATGTTTATGAAAGATGACTATATTTAGCGATGGGAGGCCAGCCGCGTTCAATCGTTTTCCTTGCTTACACGTTTTTTCTCGTGAATTTCACTTATTTTTACTCCATTGGTGACCAGATATACACCTTTACGATGAAATCTCAGGTAACTTTTTTTATCACGAATGCTTCTTTTAAACATTAATGCTCGTCATTCTGATGGGAGCAATGCATACCTGCTGCGTGCGCGTGCCTACCAACCGCTGTCACTTTTAAACGAGAGTTTCGTATTAAGAGACCTTTCACTACAGTTCCTCTCGCATTTTAAAATCTTCCATTTCTGATCTTGCATTTCCTTCCTTTGCCTTCTTCCTTATCCTTCTATAAGAAACTCAAGGTGTTCGTGTTGTGAGATTAGTATCCGTGTGTTTTATTTAATGAATCCTTGTGGGATCGAATGTCCTCGTTGATAGTGTCAGCTGTTAAAATTGATTGTAAAGTGTGCCCGAATGAGAATGGTGGCCCACGCGGCCGGCGTGCTTGGCGGCCGTCGCATGTGCCGTCCTCGGACGAGTTTTGGATTTCAACGACGGCCGTCCCCTCTCCCAACGTCTGCCTAGCTGAGTGATCGGCGCAGTCCTTGCTGCCAGCCGGTGCCGGCCCCGTTCGTAGTCGACGGCGGTGGGGACTTTCGCAAGCTCGTCCGAGAGCGGCGAACGCGCCGGCTGCCTGCCAAGCACGCTGGCCGCGTGCTCCGCCATTCTCATTCGGACGCACCTTTACTGTCGTTATCGTGCTGAAATTCTGCTCTGCGATTGCGGCCGGTCGCTGTTTTCAGCGCGCAGCACAATTATAATCGTGCTGGGAGAAGGGGGTAATGTCGGGACCCGTTAGTCTAGCACAATTATCGTCGTGCTGCGTGCTGCAAGCGCGTCTGTCCGCAACTGCGGGCTGGGAATTCCACCCCGATAACGACAGTACGAAGTGCTCCAATGTCTATTTTTTGCAAGCACAAGCGAATATTCATATTTTCACAGAGGATGAACTCGGTCTTTTTGCAACGAAAATTTTCATTCGAGTCTACGTGAACAGCCATTTTTGTCGATGAGTTCTGAAAAATTCGAAAACATCAAATTTTGGATATTAACACTGAATCATTCGTAAGCATGATTACACCAAGAAAAACAAGATGATGAAGAACAGTATAAGTAAGTAAGGAAAGACGATCGAGATCAAAGAGAAAGACGGCAAAAAGAGAAAGAAGAAGAAAATCCCACTCGCCAAACTCTCCTCGGCGCGCGGTTGACTTTCTTCCACGTGGGAAAAATAAATAAGTGAAAAGATAAATAAATGGGTAAATAAATAAATAAATAAATAAATAAATAAATAAATAAATAAATAAATAAAGAAGTAAAGAAATAAATAAACAAATAAATAAAAAATGAATGAATAGATAAATGAATGAATTAGTAAATAAATTAATTAAAAAAGTAGTTAAATAAATAAGTAAATAAATGCATAATTAAATAAATAAGTTAATTAATTAATTAATTAATTAAAAGTAATCGAATAAATAAGTAAGCACGTGTATAAACAAAAAGTAAATAAATAAATAAGTAGTTGAAGCGAAGAAAAGTATCACGTTAACGAAAAGATAAAAACGAGTAGTGAGAAGAAGTTGTTGGAATTGTAGAGAGTGAGAAGAAAGTGAGGAAGATAGAGAAAGAGAGCAGTATTAGATATTGGGGCCTATGAAGAAAAACCCCGGCGATTTGAATGAAATCGCCAATTTTAGTTGACTGTCTGGGGCACGCCAGTGGAGACGGGAGAGAAAGTTGATGGGGTGGCCACTGGCGTGTTCGATAGCAAGGTGATCAAGGAGGTCATAGAGGTTTTGGGTGACAAAGAGCTCGTTAGGGATATCGATTCTGGCCAGTGAAGATCCAAGCATTTCATTGAATCGTGCGTGATCGTGATCAAGGTAGCCTTCCCCGTGTTATCAACTTTGCTAGGATGATCAGGATATCAATGACAAGTTGCCTAGATATACATGCGCAACAGTAAATTGAGAGTTTGTCCACTGCTCAGCTAAAAAGAACTTGATGCTCGAGGAACCTCAATGGCATTCAAATCTTCACACATGAACCGAAATAGCCTCGAGTCCTGCCTGCGTATTTTACATTGGGCGCGCCGGGTTGGTAAGGTTTCTTCGCTTCACATCAGCAGGGTGTATATAGCACCAACTCTGTGTAATTTCGCCACTGTTCCGCCAAACCGTGACCTCGATTTACAGATATACTGTGTTTCCTCTACTAAAAGTACAACTATCAGAAGAAGATTTAAAATAGAGGCTTCAAAATGAAGTACACCCCTAATACAAGTACACCTCCTTTTTGGTGATCTTCCGGTATCGAGTTCTTGGCAATCCCGAATGTGGCATTAGAGAGAGTCCAGATTGCGCGAGATGTCTTTGAATATTTGGGTGGTTTGAATATTCACAAGAAAATTATCGAGGCCGAAGATTGCTCGTAATGGGACAACTTCCGATGCCACTTCAGCGAAATAATCAAATAAGGTTCAGGGTTTAAAATAGATGCTACGGTTAGGCCCGGATCATACTACCGTCGCAGCGATGTGTGAGAAAGGCCGGGATCATACTTCCAGCGACGGGCGACGCGACGCAATGCGTAACATCAATATCGACCGAAAATCGATATACTCCATTTGCACTGTCGCCGTCGCTGGTCGCAGCAAGTATGATCCCGGCCAAAGAGCAGTTTCGATCAATCGCGGCGATACTGCGCTTCTGAGGGAACCGATTGCTTGACGACAAAACAGCTTATCCTAGAGTGAAATGGAACGGCAAACGGCAATGGAAGTAGGATCTGGTGAGGGTTGTGGACTCTTCCTAACATACTGTAGTCTGATTGTGTTATCACTCATTTTTAAGAAATAACTGAGATTGGTCGGTGGGTTTTGTTTCCACTCTCACATTTTCATTGCTTCCACAGATGTGATCGTATCGATGAAAACACAGACTCACCGATCTATCACAGCTGTTTCGGAAATATGAGTGATACCACTAACAAACTACTGTATGTTAGGACGAGTCCAGGTTCTTTACATTGCTGTAGATCGCACGGACTGACAAACTGACCTCGCCCACCAGTTTGACTGTGTACTGAACGCGGGGTTTGCGAACTGAATGCGAACACTTGCGTACCGACCGCGCAGACTGACAAACTGATCTTCCTCACCAGTTTGCCTGCGTACTGAACGCGGGCGATTGGGTACTGAACGCGAACGATTGCGTACCGACGGTGCAAACCGACACAGCGACCTCACCGACCAGTTTTCTATCGTGCTGAACGCGGGCGGTTGCGTACCGAACGTGAGCACATACGTACTGACCACGTGTGGTCACGTACCGACCGCAGCGAAAAGTCATATTTCGTACTGACCGCGCGCAAAGATGAATGCTCGCGGTCAGTACGCCTCCATGGAACTTCGCCAGCGGTTAGTACGGAGCTCAGGCGTATCGACCGCGTGCTCTATTTCGCTTGCGCGGTCAGTACGCGAATGAGCGCGTTCGGCACGAAATGCATTTTTTGCCCGCGGTCAGTACGATAGTGGCACGCGGTCGGTAGGAAACGTGAGTTTTCGCCCGCGGTCGGTCCACTCCATTGTCTGAGAGTGCTCAGCCAGAGAACGAATATTTCACACGTGTACGATTTTTTTCACGTTGCGAGCATATACTGCTCTCTTTCTTATTTCAAGCAGTTCGGAGTGATGCTTATCGAACTGTAATGTTGAAGCCCTCTAATTAGTGTCATATTCTGCTATGCCGATCGCTCCGCAGCTTGGTCTCCCGGACACATTAGAGCAAGAAAGTCTTTATATGTATTACCCAGTCTAAAGCACAATTTATTCGAGCCGACGAGTTCTTTGGTCTCGCCCTAGAAAACTCGCCCAACTATACTTAATATATCGAAATCTCCTTAGAACTGTAACACCATGGCCGACCGCTCCTCTGCTTGCTGGGCCAGGACTCACATGAGCGGCTGAGCCTCTATGTCTATCAGCAATATTCAGTAATATACCGTTGGCATGGATGGTAAGGAGACTTCGCGCCCACTGTTGAAGGGTGGTGCAAACTCAATGCCATGTGCTATAACATAGGTGCACAGAGTCCTGATTACACTGGTTCATGGAAAGGCCACTACACCATGCGATAAAATCTTTCAGCGTCTCAAATTACGAGCAACGTGGTTCCACATTTATACAACGGTAAACAATTAAGTTGAGATAGCGATCTCGTCTAATCTTCCACGTGATGAAAACAATGAGGAAGGTTCTGAGTGAACTGTCGTCTGCTTTCCAGCTGATCGAACTTCGAAGCCGTCAAAATACACCACATATTCAGTCTTCAGGCTAATTTATTTGCCCTATGCTGCTCAATTTTTGAACATTCGCAGCACTGCAGGTAAACTACGTTTAGTACCATAGCACATGGGCGGCACTATAAGAGCTTAAAAGCCGTTGTTAAACAAGAATGACTTATTGCTGCACTTTTCTGAGGATAAAAAGCAATTTGTTCAAGATATTTCACAAGCGATTCCCAATTTACCCAGAAATGGCTAATTCTGTTAAAAAACGGTTGTGTTTCAGGTGAAAATGGTGAAAATGAAAAGACTTCGGGAGAGGAACCATTTTTAAAAACACACTGCAAAGTGAAACTGCAAAGTGAAATTCTGAAATTTTTCGCGTACGGTACTTGGCGATCGCGACGGCACCGAACGGAGATATGGCCAGGAACGGGGCAGTGCCGAATACCGCGCTGAAGCCCAAAGCACTGCACTACCCCACGCAAGATGTGCAGAGTCTTTGTTTTTGCACCGTTTTGGTGCGCTGGCAGAATTTGAATTAAGTCATTTTTTATACAGGACTACTTTCTATATGCGGGAATCTAGGATCTTCAGCAGGCAAACCAGTTTCGTTAACGTATGCAGGTTTATTCACTGTGTCATTGGAGCAGATAAATATTATATCATATGAACACTTGATCAATTAACATTAATGCGTTCGCACTACATATACAGTGCGTTTCATTGTTTATGAACAACCTACTTTTCAACTATATTATTCTCCACCTTGAAGCTGGGCATTTTTCACTAGCATGAGCGTATTCAGGGTGTCGAAAAACCTATATATACATGTCATCAGAATATTGCCCCTTTGAGAACTTTTTTTATAACAATTTATTACAAATTTGTCAATTTGTGACCGCTTCGTTATTTATGAACATTCAGGTTTCAAAACAATTTATTCTTCAAGCATAATAACTACGCACTAATTAGTAGTCCACATGAGCTCCATGTTTCATGGCTACTTCAAAAAGCATGCTCTTCGCTAGGTTACGCAGTACCACGGCGTCGATTTCACTCCATGCTTCGTGAATCGAAGTTCTGAGCTTATCAATCGAGTGAAATTGCTTGTAGTTGGCGTACACTTTGCGCAAGATGATCCTTTACAGGTTCTTCATGGGGTTCAAGTCAGGGCTACATGCTGGCCAGTCCATAACTTTGATTCTTTGCTCACGAAGCCAAGAGGAAGTCGCTCTTCTACAGTGAACGCTTGCGTTCTCTTGTTTAAATGTAAAGTTTCTCCGTCTGCGACCTCCCAAAAACGGCAGAAGGTGATGCTCCAACATTCCCTTACACTCATCTGAGTCCATGCGACAGGTTACGAAGGCAAGGTCGAGCGTGTTCTCGCAACTAAATCCCCTCTACACCATCAAAGAGCCACCGCCGAAGTTCCGCCTACCGAAGTACCTGGGTTCCTTCCTTAGGTCACACCAGTAGGACCTCACACCATCAAGGCCATCCAAGTTGAACTTCTTTTCGTCTGAGGAGACCAGCTGAAGGCCAGAAATAAACTTATCGTTAACATTAACTGAGCTGACCTTTACTCTATCTACGGCCTCACGGTATCCCAATCGGTCGCCATGTTCTCTCGCGCGAATCGAACACAAGCGGTCTTGTGGGAACTGTTGAGGTGTGAGGCCTTCTGCATTCTCTCTCTCACAATGTTTCCGTTGTGTTTAATAGCCCTCCAGACGGTAGACTTCGATACAGGCAATCGCAATTCTGCACGGACTTGATTTACACTAGCCGTGTTGTTGGATAATCGCTTGCAAATCTGGCGTTCGTCCCTTCAGGAGAGCTTCCGCATACGTCCCCAAGATGAATTGTGTTCGTAGGCATATTTATCTTCCAAATAAGTGTAAACGACGCCAATGCTTCTTCCAATTTGGGCGGCGGTATGACGTGGCCCCAAGCCGGCATCTTTGAAGGCTCTGATCTGAGATTTCTCCACAGTAGACAGTCGACGGCCACGCGCCATATGGAGACAAGAAATGCCTCGTCAATCTCGACCCACCTATATAGGTTGGTCGAAACGAGGAAGATTTGTTTTAAACATAGTTAGTAGGAAGTGTTCATGAACAATGAAACGATCGAAAATTGACGAATTTGTTATAAATTGCTATAAAAAAAAGTTCGCAAAGAGGTAATATTCTGATGACATGTATATATAGCTTTTTCGACACTCCGTATACGCTCATGCTAGTGAAAAATGTCCAGCTTCAATCTGGAGAATGATATAGTTGGAATTTAGGTTGTTCATAAACAATGGAACGCACTGTATACTTCCGCGCTGCGGATCCAGACTATACCTTTTCCTTTTAATCGAGTTGTCTTATTATCTAGGAACTCATAGTTAGAACTCAAGGGGCTCATCAAATGGAAGCACTTTTCCAGGGCCAAACACATGACTCGGGGTTCACTATTTTTTCTTCAGTCAATGCGAGAGTATCCCAATTCCTTCCTCGTCTTCTCGTTTATGTTTTGTGACTGACGGATGAATTATTATTTTAACATTTAATATTATTATTAATTTCAGACGGGGACGCTCTTCATAGTTCTTGAAAGGCAGCTCTGCCTTACAAATTGCGAAGCACGATACCATCTCAAGACTAGCCAATTTGGTTCACCGTATGCGTTGCAGTTTGTTTTCGCGTTCATCATGCTTGCGGGGAGACCAGGAAAAGTATGCGCCGTTTAAAACTCTTGTTCAGCCCCCAATAAATTGTTTCAAACATCCTTGGTTTTGGGTTGTGATTGATTCGAGGTGAGTGCCCGAGTGATAACGACTAAATCACGTCTAATCTCCTAAGAAAGTTTCCTACCAATGTTTGAGAACAGTTCTAACCAACTCTACCAGTTTCTCATCCACAAATCTGTTCCTAACTGAGGAGCCTCTGCAAAATTGTCTGATAGAGGCGGAGCGATCTTCATTAAGTCCTATTTCCTCTACATCTATCCTTCCTCTTCTTTTTTTTCGAATCATTTTTGTAGGAATAATGGTTTAATCGTTTATTCGATCTTTCATTCGTATTACGCGGCGGCAGCAGTTATGCCCAATTCCAAAAAAGGAATATACATTGTTGAAAATCCTAAATGTATTCCGCTCTCCATGGGCGGCATGCATAAACGCTTATGAGGAGGGCAGGGAGCCGCTCCGCGCTGTACGTGCGAAGCGTCGAGTCAGAGGTGACCCGAAAAACTTGCCGTCCCATTGACGTTGGGACGCCACCTCACAGAAGAACTTATTGGCCAACCGGTTCTGACACTCAAATCCTTCGTCGGACGCGGCGCGGTCGCGTCACTTTCGAATGGGGGCGCCGTATTCCTAAGCTCCACTCGCCTCATTACGTTGGTACTCTAGTTTATACTTCGTGAACGGGATTTTAGCTTTTATCTGCAAAGTTCAATTGTCCAATGAGTTCTTCTAAAACAACAAATGATTCAAGAACGATGAATCACTACAGAAAAGAAGAAGTCTTTATACTCTCCATAAAATGTCCGCTTCTACCATGCTTTCCATTGGTTTTCTGCTATTTTCTAGGAGTTTAAGTTTGACAGCGCCTGTTTTCTGTTACTAGACAGTTAAATACCAGTCCTCTAGCAATTATTAATTTTGAATAGCCAACCGTGCGGTGTCGTTAACACTTGTACAGTGTACTCACTCCACATTACTTCTACACGATTATCCCTCTCATAGTTCGATAAAGTACCAGTTTTTTTATCCAGCGTTTAATCTGCATTCCCTAACTCGTATTACTTAAATGTTTCCAACAGGTTCTACCATTTTGGTAGAACTTCCACATCATTTCCTAGGGTCAGTCGACTCTCGGCAGTCCTCGCGCATCTCAGAAAATATATGGTTATCGACGATACGGTTGTTTGTATAGATTATACGTTGATTTCAAGTACTTATATAACTGTTTCCGAATTATATTTTGTAGCTGCCGCAAATTTTTCGTGAAAAATGCATTTTTTGATGATTTTCAAAACGTTCAACCGATGGCTATGATGGAAATGTGGTAATCTGATCAGTTTCAAATCTAACTGGAAACATTCTTGTAGTGGTATTTAAGATGCTTAAGACGAATTCAAGGCCCACTCATCAATATATTTATGAAGTCTCAGTGAGATTACGACGGCAACGTAGATTTATTTACTATATCTGCTGTAAGATAAAGTAAGCTTCAGAACATCGAGAAAAGTACATACTTTTGAGTAAAATCTGAAATGGCATTCCTAACGCCCGGAAATTTTATATGTGAATGAAGACGTTTGCCTTTCTTGAATGGTTTATCATCCTTGAATCATTTGTTGTTCCTGAAGAACTTATTGTCCAATTGAAATTCGCAAATAAAAACGAAAATCCCGTTCACGAAGTACAAATCCGAGTACGGAAATGATGCGGTGAGTGAAGCTAAGGGATACGGCGCCCCAATGCGCACATGACGCGATCGCGCCGCTCGACGAAGGATTTGAGTGTCCAAACCGGTTGGCCAATACGTTCTTCTCAACCTCACTATTTACAGCGAACCTCCGCCTAACAGCTGTCTTTCAAATCAATCCTTATGCGAAACCGCTGGATTTCTGCGAAATCCTAGAGCCAAACTTGAAAATTATTGGTAGATTAATTTGCTACCAAGAAGAAATTAGAAAAGATAGGAGTTAAGCAGGACCTACATTAAAGCAAAAATAGTTAGGCGAGGAGTTCATCGTGCGTCGTGAGGTTGCGTCCATACACAATGGGGACAGCATGTTCTTCGGGTCATCTCTGGTTCGACGCTTCGCTTGTAGAACGCGGAGCAGCTCCCTGACGTCCTCATAAGCGTTCACGCCAGGCAAAAAAAAATCGCAGTGACTGAGTTGTACGTCGATCACAGTGGAGTTTCATTAAATAACTCTTTTTTACAGCTATTTGATTATTGCCACTCTTTGCGCTTGTATGTATTTTTGAGATGCGGTGTATTAGGTATACAGTCGGCGTTCTAATGATACTTTGCGTTCCCCATTCGAAGTTGGCGCAAACTCGGTGCACCTATGTTATAGCATATGACACCGAGTTTGCGCCAACCTTCGATGGGGATCGCAAGGTATCACTAGGATCCATGCCGACTGTACATATGACTTATCAAATAATCACCTAATTTTTGACCTTGCGTTTTTAAAATTCATTGTGAGTTTGACTCAAAATGCACTCCAAACGGTCCAATGCTGAGTTTACTTAAAAAAAAAAAAGAAAAATGCTAGTCTCAATCAAAAAATGCTCCTTTCCGAATATTAAATGGAATTGTTTAAAACAATGAAGAACCGCATCGCTGATGTGAGAGCATTGTCGGAGAAGTGATAAACTTGTAAAATTATCGAAAACATTCAAAATGACTGATCAAATCCATGGTCAACGGCATTGTCACCACTCACACAGTCGGGGCTTAGTACGTCGACACAATACCAAAGTACGCCAGGGCAAACCTGGCATACTAACGCTCGTTGTGTGCAGGAGCTGCTGGTTGCGACAGAATATCCTGCCAACGTATGCTGGCGTACTAACGCTCATTATCGACAGAATTTGGACAGCCACCCTCATTACCGGTGTTGGATATAATTCTTGTCACGGCCAGTAGCAAGGAGAACATCCTCGCCGCGATCCGCAACCAGGAGGCTTCTCTCACGATGGGTGATGGGGATGATCCACTCAGCGTTTCAAGAATTAACTTCCGAAGAGTGACACAAGGTCAAATCCTCGGACTGGCCTCAAACGGCCAACTGCCCCCTAAGCGAGGCTGGCCGCCTTATATACCCACCGGCGTCGTGCAAGAGGATGCTGTAGTGTCCATTCGTATTAGACAAATCAATGGAAGGGTGTCAGCAGACACTAGGAGAGAGTGGCTGGCAATAGCACGCAAGCCACGATAACCAAAGCGTTAGTACGCCAGCACAAGCAACAGGAGCTCCTGGTCGTTGCCAGCATATCCTGTTGTTACCAGCAGCTACAGCACAGGTGCTGCCGATCCCTTTGTGCCGGCGTACTAACGGTATTGTGCCGACGTACGAAGCCCCGACTGTCCGAGCAGTAGCAGGGTTTTGATCCCATGTTTCATGTGTAGACATCAATGAATGGATGACCTGTAGTGAGTTCTCACCTAATTTTTGAATAAAAAACCATGGTGAAGCATGATAGATGATAGCTGTTTTACTTGAAAAGAGGAAGGTGTCTACCTTGATGTGCCTGATAATCGTTTTTAAATCAAGTCCTGTGTATCTGAAAGATCTCTGTTGAAGTACTCTCTATCTTTAAATCTTACTTGATGAGAGGAAGGTGTCTTTCAGTAAGGCTCTTTGACTGTGGCTAATTTCGAGCCACTCATGAACAAAACATTTGAGATAAGAATTTGAAGAGTTTGGTGCGCTTGACCGCCCACAGTGTAGTGCATTGTCGATGGAATCATTTCGTCCGGTTAATCACATTAGATACGAAGCAAGGTCATATTATATGGCGTCCGTCGCTTAAGGCTTCTATCCTTTTCTCCGTGGAACTTCTCGTCTCGTTTCAACCTCCCTTCTACTCAACAGAAAACTCGAATCGTCCTAGAGTAACAGGCGTTTTATAGTGAAAGGCGTCTTCGCCAGCGAACACCCATCTAGGGTTTTGAACTCTTTAAATCTCTTGAAGAAGATTGTACTCAGTCTTTATGTGATCGTGGTCTTCATTCTGCGGAATTTTTACCCTCTGCTCCTCTTTTTCAAGTGATTCCTATAGCGTATGCACTACAGTTTGCAGAGCTGCCACTGCTAGACGGTACTACAATGTAAAGCATAGCACACTGAACGGTCTAATAGGAATGCACTCTCCTTCCATATTAGGATTCTTTTTGCATAATCCTGAACTTTGGGTTCATTGAAGCGCAGCAGTGAAGAATACGATAAAGTTGCAGAAAATGAGTGAGAATCAAACGAGGTTGTCAACTAAGTTGTAGGCAGTGTCCACGATGGTTTTCAGTCCCTGGTTCCCCACTTAAAACAATGCGCTGGCCGCCACGTCTTGCTAAAATAACGAAGAAACGGAAAACCCACTAAAATCCGTCTTTCGGCCATGTAAGTTTCACGTCTGAACTAGTGGTCCGGCGTAATGAACGAGTTCTCGGTGGTTGTGATCGGTAAATAACGGGGTTATTCGAGAACGATAGATTATTTAATGGAAAACTGTAGTACATGTTTAGGGACGGAATTTCGGTTCAGTGTTTAATTAAATCAATTACGGAGTACACGAAGCGTTGAAGAAAAATACTCCAGATTTGATATAAAATGTGCCCTAAGAGGTTATTTGGGGTGCTGGTCACGAGTCTGAGGTTTATTTGTCGTTTTTCAATAGTCTTCGACCAAATTCATTCAAAGCCTCCCACCGGCAGAAAATTTGACCGCAAAATCCTTTTTCGACGATTTCAGCGATGTTACGACAGATGTGACTCAAATTGTTCTTTTGGGGGCTATTTGGAGTGCTCAACGGAAATATTATGTCAGTTCATCGATTTTTGATAGTTTACCCAGATTACGGTGGGCATACGGTAGTTTGGTCAAAGTCTCAGATTTGCCTAAAAATTTCTATATGGGGGTTATTTAGGGTGCTGAATACGAATTCGATGTCTACATATGGTTTCCGTTTTCATTCTAGTCTGACTCATTGCCCAGGCGGCGGCCGTGCGGGGTTGGCGGCCTCACTGGAGAATGGGGTTTCGATTCGCGCGGGGTGATCTACCGTCGCAGCCCCGTCCATTCATCAGACTAAAATGATTGCGCGAACTCTACATATTTGTCGATTTTCGAATTAATGAGGTAGATTTTGCCTCCTTGGTGGCATGTTACCTATTGTAGCCTACAGTAAGTGATGAGATTCTGACAAGCGAACCCCAGATTCGTGTTCAGCACCCCAGATTACCTCTACATTCATGTTTCTTTGCAAAACCTAGAAAACTTTTTGAGAACACCCCAAAATTTGCATGGGATGTTTAATTCCATGAAAAATTCCAAAAATTCTCTTACCTTGCCGCGAAGCTTAAAAACGCTCATAACTTCTTCCAGATAGAGTCGAGGCTGCTGCAATGAGCATAGTCAGACTTTACGTCCGTAAAGAGTTCTATAAAAGTACACTTTATTCGGAATGGTTAGTATGACATATACAGTGCGGTGGAAAAGTATAGGTCCACCCTAATTTTTGCATCCAAGAGACCAAGCCCTAGACTTCGCATTACGAGAACAGTACCAATGGATTCAGGAGTGCTTAAAACCCTTGCAGACAGTGTTCCAGAACAATCGGTCAATTGGCTAAAAAATACTGCTTGTTTTGGGAAAAAGTGCCCATCTGAAGCGATGCAAAACTATAGGTCCACCTCACTCTTTTTAACTTCAACGAATTTTCCCATTTCAAGTTAGGTAAACGTTTGTTACTTGGTGACATAGAGACATTTTCTACGATTGTTCCAAGTGATGCCGAGGGGTATGAAGCTTTCTGCTGCTGAGCAGGCTCAAGTGGACGCCCTACATGAAGCACGTATCCCCAACAGAAGGATTGCGTCGCAACTGGGAAGATTGCACAGCTGTATCAATAGAAACTTGAAGAATCCGATGCAGTACAAGAAGAAGAAAGAAGCTGGTCGACCGAGAAAGCTTTCGAGGCTCGAGGAGATGCATATTGCTCTTGAAGCATCGATAGCATGCAGTCCGCAAACGACATCCGAGGGAACTTGGATCTTCCGGTCTCGAAATGGACGTTACTCCGGTCTCTCCACCGCTGTCGGCACATTATCCGTGAAGTTATGAGACCTGCACCCCGCCTAACACCCTTTCACAAATCGACGAGGTTGCGTTTTGCTCGTACCAACATGGCCACAAAATGGAGAGAGGTAGGTTGCCACAGCCTTGGTCGGAAAGTTTGAAAAGTTACTACTTCTGCATTCCAGGTCGAATATTCTGGCGAAAAAAAATGGAATTTGGATGGCCCAGATGGTAGAACCCACTACTGGAGGGATCTGTGGAAATAAAAACGGTTATTCTCCAAACGCAATTTTGGAGGCGGCAGTGTGATGGTCTGGGCTGCTTTCTGTAGTGACGGACGTGTTGCACTTGACTTCGTTTCGTGCAGGATGAACAGCCTGGACTACCAAAACGTACTCCTTGACCATCTACTGCCATATCTCAGAAGATATCGACGACTGGATCTTGTTTTTCAACATGACAATGCGTCGACCCACGCTTCGCAATCAACTTCTACATGACTAGAGACGCACAACGTGACCGTTATGGAATGGCCCGCATGTTCTCCCGATCTGAATCTAATGGAGAACTTGTGGGGAATTCTTGTACGGAAGGTGTATTAGAATGGCACCACCTTTTCCTCGATTTCTGATCTGAAGGTTGCCATTCTACTCAGACAGTCGGGGCTTAGTACGTCGGCACAATACCGTTAGTACGCCAGGGCAAACCTGGCATACTAACGCTCGTTGTGTGCAAGAGCTGCTGGTCGCGGCAGCAAATCCTGCCAACGTGTGCTGGCGTGCTAACGCTCATTATCGACAGAATTTGGGCTGCCACCCTCCTTACCGGGTGTTGAATATAATTCTTGTCACGGCCAGCAGCAAGGAGAACATCCTCGCCGCGGTCCCCAACCAGGAGACTTCCCTCGCGATGGGCAATGGGGATGATCCCCTCAGCGTTCCAAAAATTAACTTCTTCACTCCATCGGACTGGCCTGAAACGGCCAACTGCCCCCTCAGCGAGACTGGCCGCCTTATATACCCGACGCCGTCGTACAAGAGGATGCTGCAAAGTTCATTCGTATTAGACAAATCAATGGAAGAGTGTCAGCAGACACTAGGAGAGAGTGGCTGGCAATAGCACGCGTGCCACGATAAACAAAGCGTTAGTACGCCAGCACAAGCGACAGGAGCTCCTGGTCGTTGCCAGCATATCCTGCTGTTACCAGCAGCTACAGCACAGGTGCTGCCGATCCCTTTGTGCCGGCGTACCAACGGTATTGTGCCGACGTACTAAGCCCCACTGTCCGAGTAGATGCATGGGTGAGTGTAGACCAAACGGTGATCGATAATCTAGTTAGAAGTATGCCTAATAGGATTTTTGATGTTTGTGTAAATAACGGAGGCCCCATTGACTATTGGATGTGTTTTATTTGCTGTTGAAGTTTTGATAAATGATTATTTTCACAGGTGGATCTACACTTTTGCACCGCTTAAGATGGGCACTTTTTCCCAAAATAAGCAGTACCACTTAACCAATGAATTGATTGTTCCGGGACAATGTCTACAAGTATTTTCAGCACTTCTGAATCCATTGGTGCTACTCGTATTTCGAAATCTAAGGCTTGGTCTCTTGAATGAGGACATTAGGGTGGACCTATACTTTTGCACCGCACTGTAGTACTCCCCTTGTGAGAGTGAAAAGGGAAGGTGAGAGTGCAGCTTTTCGTGTACTTCTTCCACGTTTTTCCAAATCGAAGCGTTACTTTAGTTTTACCTGGGAACCAAACAAGCGTTTTAGTACATAATCCCAAAATTACAGATTATCGGGAACAATGCCTTCAAGTGCACAGGTTCGCCCACTTGCTCGGGCCTTCTGCTAAAAACCTGTTCACCATCAATTTTGTCTTCAAAAATTTATCGTCGAGTTTTCCCCGAGAAAAGTTTTCTCTGGGACCTTTTCTCACAGATAGATAGGAAAAAAAACCTGGAAACACACGAAAACTTTTAATTTTGAAGATTGCAATTCTTCCATTAGCGATAAGGTAGACTAGTTCAAATATAAAAACTTATCTTTACATCTGAAAACTGAATATCGGGACAAAATCCGACTGCGCACAAAAAAAAACTTCAAAAGCTATAGAAAGTAGTGTTTTATTGAGAATCGTCGTTGAATACATTCGGATAGTCGTAGAAATTCCCTACATACAACATGCTGGCGAATCTGTTCTCTTTCAGTCAAAAGTCACTGTTGATGATTGTAGGCCAAAGCGTGGCAGTGATTCATCCATGTCGGTATGGGTGACAACAACTGAACCCTAAGTAGGGTCAACTTGTACAGGGCGATGAATCTCAAACTGTTTTCCGGCTGTATGAGTGCGTTTAGCCCCGTTCTTTCAATACTGTCCTGTTTCCGAGCACTATCAATACGGAGTTCATAGTGAACCGGAGTTTTGAAGGGTCTTTGATAGTTGAACTACAATTCACCGGCGCACCTCACCTGTCATAGAAGACCTTTGACCCCCCAATATTTTTGGAAAGATGATGAGAGCTATAAAAAATTTTCGTTCTGAATCCCAATCAACGCCCACGATTTCACCTCCCTTAGCTGTCATTCTACCAACTACTCTGATTTTTTTGTGACAAGTATGACGAAATTGATGCTTTCTGGAAAGGCTCGAAATGCTCGGGAACGAAATCCGTCGCAGACATTGCCCTTAATTATTAGACCACCTTTAGCATTTCCTCCTGTGTTTTTCAATATCTCTCGTTCAATGTGCATTCTGCCTCCCCCATTTTATAGCCCATTCGCCGCGGTTGTCTGTGGGAGTATTGAAAAATTTTCACTTCAATAAACAAACACTTCCTACGTGTTCAGAGACGTACTTTCATCAACAGACTTTGGAGCATACATACTTCTGGTTGTCAACGGTCAACAGTGTGATGGGATATCTACAGCTTGTAGGCCCTGGTCAGAAATCGCTGGGGTTTGCAAAAGTCATGAAAGAAGAAGTCCCGTATAAGTTGGACCTCCCGGATGCGACGCACACAGCGGAGATACGCTGCAATCTCGTCGTTGGCCTCTTCAGAAGGCCTAGGGTAAACCTGTTCTAGCAACAACTGGTGCCTGTCAAGCGGGCGCGGCGGAGGCATATTTTACTCGTAAAAGTCGATTGGAGTGGATTATCACATAAATAAAGAAGAATACCTAAGTCAGTTGCCTGTAGCAGTGGAGAAAGCTCATCCTGAAAAAAACCTTCGCGATGGCTGCTCTGCACGCACGCCTAACACACTAAATGGACGCCTTTTTAATGAGAGTGATCGTTGCAAAAGTAGTCCACATTTCTAGAAATTAGAATCCAAATATGTCCTAAAAAGCAGCCTAAGGTTACATTGAACGAAGAGAAAGGCGGTTTTCAGCATGGCGGAAAGTAAGGCTAGGAACTGATCTTAGGATAAACCATAGTTTTGAAGAAAGATCCGTTTAGTGTTGTAGGGGAGACTGAAGAATTTTCGTTGAATTTCATCAATGCACATGGGTAGAATGATTCGAAGGCAGTGTTCACGATAAAAAAAACCGTATTACAGTTTTCGATGTTTTTGGGTAGGTGAGTCCACTTAGAAGAGGTTAATAGGGAAGTGTCCCGACAGAATACTAAAATGTCTGTTTAAACAAATCTGTAAAAAAAACTAATCAATCGCGTTTGTGTGTTTCGGGAGACTACGTACAACGCATCGAACCTGACGTCGGGGAAATGGTTTCGCGCTCCGAAAATCTCAGGTAAGTGGCTTTGCTTTCTGTTTCCGTTACCAAACATTCTTTATAAAGTAAGAGGGTTAATGTTTATGCTGGGATGTTAGAACCTTTCGCGATGAAGAATATTCGAAAATTAGGGGCCTGTTCCTACGGTAAGACGAAGGCAGGACAACTGTCGTCGGACGTGGGCTGGGTGGCCCAATGGGTCGGCTTGCCCACGAGATTTTCAATCACTTCCTGGCCGTTTTTTGTCGCACTTCCGTTCTTACTCTTCTTAGGGGGTCCAAAGCTTACGTGACAGCCAAAAAACGAGTAATTTTTCCATCGTGAACACGGCCCTTAATTCGCCGAATACGAATAGAAAATCCGTTTTCAGTTTTTCAAAAGGCTACGGTGGGTTACGGTTGGAATAGCATCATTCATTTAAACTTTCCTACCGCAATCTTTTGGGAAATCGGAAGTGAACCCACTCTAGAGCGTGTTCAGCGCCACTAATAACTGCCCTAGAAAAAGTTAGGGCCGCAAAATTTTCAGTTTTTAAAATTCACAGAAAAAAAATTTGTCGCTTTTTTATCTACCCAGATGCATTGAGGAATATGTAACGATCTCAAAAATGCTGATTTTTTACCCCCCCCCCCCCTCAGCAGACCTATTCTCTAAAACTTCCGTTTATGCTGGGTTCAATCCTTGGTAAAGATAGTGGTATCTTGTATCAGTTTTTTACGGCCAAAGACGTAGGCCGCATACATCGAGACCAGAGTCAAGCAACGTTAGACCAGAATTGTATTAGCTGGGTTTTTTTCAAAAACAATTTTTTCCTGGAATTTTTTTCTCAAATTTTTTTTACACCATCATTTTCTCGCTCCCTCATACCGCACGCAATCCCAGATTGCAGAGGAATGATTTCGCCACGTCGAGTGGCTTCTTCATGAATTTTTTTCTGTTTGAAATACGTCGTGATGGTAACAAATCTTTAAAAAATTCTGGCGGAATAGTTTTTGAAAGCCATTCAGTACGCGCACTTCTGCCCGACTGTCGCCTTCTAGAAGTTGGAACTTAGGCTGCTAGTGTGATTTGTGAAAACCGCCTTTTCACACTACTCATTCCAAAGGGCAATCACATATCTTACTTTATATGCCTTGTTCTATTACCTTATCAGGTCTATTTTACCAAACCGCTGATTGACGACCCATCAGAGCAGTGCTTATGACACTCGAAGAGCTTTCAAAACCCGTTTCTAGGACATTTGCAGTTTTCGCGAACACCTTGCTTCCGGAAAAGTGGACAGGCCTACCTTGAACGCAGCGCGCTCATTGTTAGGTGGGGGGGGGGTATCGAAGCTCCGTTGCAGGTGAAGGGGGTCGCCACAAGGAAAGCAGTTTGTTCAATGAGTTGCTTGGCCCTGATAGACACACAGAGCACAAGCGTACACCGATCCGATAAACAGTTCATCGTCGTCTGTGTTCATCGGGTTATTTCTTGGGTGTACTATAAGGACGTCTTGGAATTGTTTCCTTCGAACCAGATCTGTAGGAAACTTCTGAAAATCGACGAATTTACCTTAGATTCTTGGTCAGTACCCCATCTAACGCTTATCGGGAAATTATATCGTAGATTTGAATCATTTTACTAAGCGCTTGTAGAACAATATGAGTGCCATAAGGCTGAACTCAACCTACGTGTCTAGTCTTCTATTTTTTTCGAGTCTCCAACTCATTGACTCATAACGTCATCACTGAAGAAAGCGACAGGCTAGCCTCATACTCGTGATGGACACGTTAAATGGCCCTCGTAGGGCATTCTGCGGGCCTGTTTTCTCCCAAATCCTAAAGCGTGCCTGCCAGTCACCCTTTACTTAATAGCATATATGTAGCTCCGTTCGGTGAAAACAAAGGCAGTTATGGAGCGCCCACTGGCATTACACCTCGAAATATTGATAGAAACGTAGATTTTTTTTGGAGGTGAATCCCACTAATAATCTGACTTCCATTGGAAGGAAGATATCCGGACATATTTCATACATTCTTTAGAGTCGGAAGTGCATCGTGCGCGCAGATTTGGTACAGTTGGCTTATATACTCTGTTTATAACATAGGGCACAAGCTCATGGTCCGCGGCTGGTCCTCTACTGACCCTCTACTATACTTGTTATCCGAAGATAATTCTTCGCATAATGCCGATTCTAGATTCCCCGGATATTGGATCGTTTCAGACCATGCGTTTTTTCGAAATTTCGGATATTTGATATTCCGAATCTCGGATATCCGGTCGGATATCCGAAAAGGAGTGATTCGGATACTAAGTATACCCTCTACTACGGTAATCGACGCGTTCTCTGCCGGCCCAGTATACATCATAGACCCCGTAAGCGACCTATGCATCACTGCCGCCACTAAAAACTCACCACCTGGTGTATCATGCATTAATGCGGCGGCCAGTTCAGAAAGGCGCGACGTCGCACGCACGCGTCACATCTTGAAACCAAATCAAGGCGCGTGCGTGCGGCGTAGCGCTGAATGACTTTTGCTGCCGCTTGCATTTATGCTATTCCTGGACGGAGGAGTGGCGTGGTGGGTGGCGGACGATAAGTCATTACCGCCACTGGCGGTAATGACTTATCATGAGAGCCAGTAGAGAACCAATGGCGGATCACGTTTGTGCCCTCCGTTTTGAACAGAGCTTACATATAACACTCTCCCTTCTGTCGTTCCATAATGCGATCACAGTCTTCCCATTGCAAAAGAGTGTTCTACTCTAGCCGGAAGAAACTGAAGTGTTTTGAGCAGGTTCCGCTCTCTGCCATCTTTACCCTTTTATTCCGGAGTTTACCCACTAATCGACATCGAAGGGGCTATCATCGTTTGCTAATGACTTCTTTGCTGGTTCTGACTGCTCCACACATGGTTTGCCAATCGATGGTTGTTGTGCTAACTGAAGCCGTCCAGTGAACACAATTTTTTTCTATTTTTATTCACCAACGAACCTTCTTTTAGAAGGGAGGTTATGTATATGTTTGTCAGCAAAGTGCAATCATGTAGTTCCATCTGAAATTTTTCTATTTCAAGCTTCAAATGTGTTCAGCGTATCTTCGAGATTTTCTTTTTTTTTGGTTTTCAAGGCGACTTGACAAAGCCCAATTGGGCGAAAAACGTGCGTCCTCTTGTCACCCCACAAAGTCTACTTGAAATGTTTCTGTCCGTAGAAATATTGCAATATTTCGCTATGGATTGGGAATTGATGGCTTCAAAGTTTTCTTCTTGAAGATTTTTTTTTGAGTTGGTTGCTCATTGAAGACAAGGTTCGGCCACTTTCTGACATTTTCAAAGTTCAGGTTGGATTGGTCGGCTTGGCATCCCCGGCTCTCGCTGGGAGCCGATTTCAACTGTTGGCCGTGAAAGTGAAAAAAGCGTGGGCGACGGCTAAAAATGTGTTCCATGGTTGCTCTTTTCTCGGTCTCGTGATTCTTTTACTGAGGCTCATCTTGTTTCTAAAATAACTCAACGATGACCGTTTTTCTTGCAGTTTTCGCACGTTTCCTGGACTTTACTGTGGCCTTCGCGTGGTTTGAGCGGAAAGTCTCGAAATCGGAATTCTGTCAGGACCCTACTTCGGAAAGTGCTAACCATTTTCTCATGTCATTATCTCTCTCGAGAAACCACAAGAAATCCGCACTTCCACCCTAAATTTCTCATTACCATTGGAGTCGCATAGTTCTTTTTCAGAAATGTTCTCTGCTGAAATAAACATCTCGTTCTTGAAAGATTTCTGGGCATCGTTCTGGTGAAATTTGTTTATACATACCCGGCTCTGCAAGATCTAAGTAAGACCTCCCAAGTAGAGTACATACGTCTCGAGAAGAAGCAAAAACTTATGAACCGTAAAGAATAACATGTTCGTCACCTTTGAGTTAGTTGCAACGCAAAGAACCCACAACCTCGTACGTGCTTTCTGCAGAAAACGAGAATTTTTGTGTTCAAGATTGCCAATAAGACGAAGAAAATGCGAAATCGCCCGGATTCAAAAAAAGCGTTACAGAAAACAATCTACTGATTGACGTGGTATGTGTTTTGACAGAGCAGCTGAAAAACAGGCAGAAAAAGTCCTGCCCTTTTGCACAGCTTAATTAGACGACCCCGATTTTCGTCATAGCAAGAAAGAGCTCCGCAAAAATAACCTGATAGCTAATTCATCTCATAAGTCACCATTTCCGTCCATGCCAACACGGGGCCAACATACTCTCATGTAGACGAAGTGGTAGACGGCATCCCTATGGCCGCCATCTCAACATCTATGTACGTCGCTCAAGTGTATCAAAGAAGTCTAAGCGAATCGCGGGTGCTAGGGCAACCACATGATCCTTTCTCAAAATGGCAGTACGAGGATTTCAGGATTTCTAAAAGAATGTCTACATAACGTGAAACTTTTCCTGCAGTATGTAGGATACCAATGTGAATTAGTTGAGAAAACAGTTTATTCCTATTCGTAATTTACCCAGCCTGTGACGTCCAATGGCAGCTGATGTGTGAATGTGTGGCCTCTGCAATGATTTCTAGTTAACTTGTCCATGAATGTCTGCTGGCCGGAAGTCATCTCGCAGAGGAAATGTGCGCCGTCTTCAGCCGTAAACCCATCTTCGCACCGCAAGTAGGCACGAAAGTGACATCATGGCTGCAGGTGTCCTGACCTAGTGTTTCTTGTAACATCCTTATAATTCTTCGAAGGCAGCATAAAAGTTGTTTACATTGCCTTGCTGATGGCGTCGTACAAATCGCATCCCGTTAGAAGCCTGAAAAACTGTTTAACATTGCCGTACTCGGGCCGTAATCGGCTGCCGGGACCATTTTCTACAATGCATGCCCCCTCGATACCTCTCATTGATACAGTTTCGATGCAAACAGCCACGAATCGACTTGGCATGGTTCTGTTGCTTACAACGACGTAAGCGTCCGCTCGCAAACCGCACGAGTCTATTAGCTTCGCTATCCGAACCAATTTGCCGTTAGCTCCTCTATCTCAACTGCGCGTGTGTGCTGCGGAGTGCCTCGTCCTCTGTCATTCCAGTACAAATCAACTCATTCTCTACGTTCGCATCGAGTTTTCGCTCATTTTTCTCGTTAGTTTCCTATACATGCGTTCTTCTCAAAGCGTTCGATTTATGTCAAAAGCCGATATCATTTCTAAGCTCGTACGATGCCTCCAAATAGAGAATGCCTTCAATTCTTCCTCACAGTTGACCAACTGGGTTGGTTAGATCAAATTTCAGCGTTTTATGTTTCTGAAAA
Source organism: Aplectana chamaeleonis (assembly GCA_029168955.1). Taxonomy (NCBI): domain Eukaryota; kingdom Metazoa; phylum Nematoda; class Chromadorea; order Rhabditida; family Cosmocercidae; genus Aplectana; species Aplectana chamaeleonis. The sequence goes on from JAPDOI010001203.1 coordinate 65,036, forward strand.
CATGAAAAAAGAAATGTTGAGCTATTACTCATTCAGAATCCATCTAGAGTCAAAACTTTTAATGTTAAAGAGTCGAGACTGCTTATTCGCCTTCATTCTTGCAGTTCTCAAGTCATTTCGATAAGGCCATCAGTTAGGCTTACACGGTGAAGCACTAGCCACCTCCAAGCGTCCGATTGCTAGGATGTGGTCGACTCTGCCAATTCGTGAAAGCTGAGCTTGGCTCGTTCTCATGTTATAGAAAAGAGGGAGACTTGCCCTGGGAAAGCTTGCCGCAGCTGTGCCGAGAAAGTACTGCGCTTCTCGATTGTGCCGCGAAAGCTGCGCTTTGGGACCACGGTGGATCCGCGATCATCACTGTGTCCAGACAAATGTGTTGCAGTGCCTTGCGCACCGACAACGGTGGGACACTGCCGCTTTGAAACCGCAACGGTTCCGTGCTGGAACCACGGCGGCCCCGCGATGGAGCATCAGCGAACCCGCGTCGACTAAATCCAGTGTCCCGTGTAGTAAAACGAGATTGTCACCGGTTAAATAACATAAGTTTGAGGTATATCCCGTGAAGGTATATCCCGTGAAGCCCAGAGGTAAATAACATGAATGCTATTACATAACGTCATAGCCCACAAACCACTGCGGTCTGTTGGAGCCCTGTGAGGTTGTTCCGTCGAGATATCCTACTTGCTCATGGTTTCTTCTTGCTTGGCGTCGCATGAAGCTTAGTGTTCTGCTGGAATTTACCAAATGCTAACCATGTTTCAACCTTGGGCACCAAAATCAGAAAAAAAACTCAGTGTCCATCAAGCGTAAACCAGTTCTGGAGCATGGTTATCGTATCGCGAATCCAAGGACTGCTGGGCCTGTTTCAGGATTTCAATCGTCAAAATCATTCTCAAGAAAGCTGTGATAATATGCTGCATCATCGAAGGTACCTGCCCAGTTTGTATCTCAAATTTTTGAAATTCGGGAATTTTTTTTTCCAGCAGTAACCATTTTACTCCACTTGCGAAAACACTTCTCTGAATAATATAGGACAATCCAATTTCTGCGTGATTCCATGCAGTTTTTGTTTTGCGAAACGAAGCCTCCAAACAAAAAGCGTCACTGGAGACCTCCCATGCGCACGGCGTTCAGCATTAGCCTAATTCTCGTATCCATTCACTAATGCGAAACCCCGCTTAATCAAGTTTTCGCTTCACTCACTCAGTTACAGCGTCCGCGCAGAAAACCATTTGGGGCTTTTTCAACCAGTGTTTGAACAAAGTGAAGATAGTTGGCAAAGCTTGAGACCTCAACGTTGCGTATTCATAACGCTATAGGCTCGTGAAAACTGCTTCGTGGTCTGAATAGGCGTTTTCCCGGCGATCATCTAACACGAGGAACAGAAGCGCACACAGCTGAAGCCAAATTATTTTTTATTCCGTGAGATCCTCGGTTCAGACATGGTATTGAAACCTTCCTGTTTTTAGAGAACTTTGGCAGCAGAAAGGCGTGAAAAGAATTGTGGAATCTAAAGTTGGGGGTGGGCTAAAACCAATTTAGCCGTTCAAATTTCCTACATTTTGTGCATTACACAAGGCACACCGGACAGACGTGAACAAAAGGAAGCCGAATGCTTTCTGGATTTTTGAGCGAGCTTTTCCAAACTTGACTGTTTTGGGTGGCCTTTATGACATATCACAACCTGGTGGGTCCACCTCTACAAAATTGTAAAAAATTGTTCACGGTTTTTTGCGCGTACGCTGCCTACTCAAGCATAGTTTCGTCTCCCACTTAGCCTTATTGCCTCAACATGTAACCGAGACATATGTAAGTGTTTGCACCCTATTAATAGAGAAAATCAAAATCACAATTAAGTGCAAACTTTCTCAGCACGGTGTCATTAGCGCCCTAGCCCAGTCCACATTAGAGTATGTCAACGAATATTCGGAAAAGGAACATTCGGCCGAATAAGCGAATAATCGAATATTCGAATAATTCGATAATTCAGGAAAGTCAAATTTTTGAATAATTCGTTTATTCGACTATTCGGAGATGCCAATTTTTCGAGTAAATCGTTTATTCGACTATTCGTCCGAGTCGATTTTTCGAATAATTTGTTTATTCGAATATTCGAAAGGCTCAATATGTATTCGAGTATTCGGCCGAATCAACGAATAACTGATAAACGACCGAATAAACGATCAACAAAGGAATGGGAAGCAGAGTCTCCCATATTGCGGTGTAGTGAAATGTTTCCAACCAAACTGATAGAAAGTTAGGATATAATCAGATCACTCCAATATTCAACGTGAGGTACAGTGCTACGGATAAGTACAACCTTCGAATCAGGTATCGTATGTTCGACCGAGGTTTTGATACATATGGGGAAGGGTTTGTTTCTGTTTTCTGCTACGACGGAAACGTTGGATAACTCGGTATGACCCAAATTCCCCATCTTGCCTTAAAAGCAGTGTTCACGATAGAAGTCGTTTTTTCTGTTTTTCCGCCTATCTTTAAAACGGTCCCATGCTGATTTCACTGGTGTCCCTGGAATCGTACAAGACCCCTGAAAACGGAGTTATGGCCCCTCGAAATTCAGCCAGGGAAGCATTGTGGACGAGTTTTCTGAGGCTTGTAACTCCCGTTTTTTGCAGCCGATGTGTGCGAGCTGACCTGAGTAAAGAGAGACGTTGAAAATGAAGGGAAGAACGAGGCTAATGATTGGAAACCATCGCTCATTTCACGATCTCGAGCATTCATTTGTTCACGTCAGTGGGCGTGCGTTGCGCTTTTGGGGTTTACCTTGCGCTCGAAGTGGCAACTTCGGGCTCTTTTGGAGCTTTTCCTGGCTCGTTTTCATGCGTTCTTTCGACGTTAACGTTGCAGATTACCCTCCACTACCCATTCCTAGTGGAAGCTGAAACACGTTTTTTATCGTGAACACTGCCTTTAAGCAACATAGAAATGCCTCACGACTGTCGACAGAATTTATCAAGTTCACGGGCATTTTTATGGAATTTGTTTAGAGTGATGCTATTTATCCACTTTCCCGGTGGACGTCACCTGCTTTCTGACGAAAAAACCCAGGTTAGTTCCCTTGAGACCTGTGTGTAGTTACTTCTCGAAGAAGCTGTGCACCTTCTGCAATTTTTTTCTCGAAAACTTTACTTACAAGCGATCGGATCACCACAGGGCCTTGATGAGGCTTTTCGAAAGTGTCCTTATTCGCTTGCTCTTTATGGCATGCGTCGAAAGAACTATGAAAATCCGATTATGTCTGTCAAAATAAGGCTACTTATATTTGGAGGCAGTATTCACGAGATGAATTCTTATTAGCGATTCATCAAGTCGATATTTTGTTAAGCGAAATGGGCTCCGTGGTGAGTGAATAGTGAAACCTAGAGCCGTAGTTCTGATGGAAGCTTTTCGAGTCGGTTCAAGCAGTTTTTTCTTCGAAACTGTAGCTTAATCACAAAAACCTCTGTCTTTTCTCTTTTCTATAAGAAGAAACCTGAGATCTTAAATCAAATGGAACAAAAGCTTTGAATTCGGCCTGGAAAGCCAATATTTTGTTGGAGTGATCATAAATTTGCAGTGATGATGAATTTGCATGTAAAGCCTAGCTTGCTTGGCTGAGTCCGGGCGTAGAAAGCAGCGAAGCGGTCGTCAAAATATAAGAGTGACCTTTTTTATCACTGAAGGAAGCTTATGGATATTTACAAATGACGGAAATAACAAAAGGACATTGCATCTTCAAAACTCGTTATCAGTCCCTCTCCTGATAACACTATGTGGGCCTTTCTTTTGACATCAATGAAACTGGAGCGAATTGTGTGACCGAAAAACTTGATACTGTTTTTTTTCTGTACGCTACTTCTCTTCTGCAGCCAACTAGAATGGAGAATTTGTCGAAATGCAACAGTTTCGTTCGAACTCTGAGGATTCTGAACACACTCGAAAGCTAACGATGTTTCCTTTTCTTCTCCATTCTGAAGATTTGAGAGCGAACACCGGTGAGGAAGAAAAAACATCGTTTTAAAGATGCACGTCTACTTACGTATCTGCTTCAGCGCTTAGCCACTATGCTATATCCTAAGGCTCTGCCAATAGGGAGCGATAATTTTGGGGAACGTCGTCAGGTGGTACTCTCAAGTAGGGGACAAGCCGTCTGATCACCAGCGAAAGGAGTGGTGACCTGTCTAAGCAAAAGGAACAGAACAGCGTAGCTGTCATTCTAAGTACAAAGACCACAGAAGAATGAGAAACGAAAATCATATGAATCGCAGCCGTGCATGATTCTTCCGCCTCATCAGAACGGGTCTGCAAAGTCAATCTCTAACACCTGATTCCTTTTGTGCTTAGAAAAGCGGGTTTTGATAACAAAACTCTTTTCAGAACCTCTGGGATTGTACGGTCGGCCGACCAAGAGTTAAGCAGACTGTGGTTACTCTTTCTCAAGAGGCCCAGCTTGCGTTTCTGTTCCATTATGGGAGCAGATACGGTCAGGCCTTTCAGTGTAACTTAAAGGCACTGTTCGCGATAAAAATCGCTTTTCAGTTTTTTCGCCTATCTTGAAACCGGTTCCATTCTGATTCCAATGATGCTTCTGGAATCGTACGAGACCTGGGAATGGAATTATGGTACCTTAAAAATTGAGCCAGGGAAAATGGTGGACGAGTTGTCCGAGGCTTGTAACTTCCGTCTTTTGCAGCCAATGTGAGCGAGCTGACCTGAGTAAAGAGAGAAGTTGAGAATGAAGGGAAGAACGGGACTTTTGATCGGAAACCATCGCTCAACTCACAATTTCGAGTGTTCCTTTGTTCACGTCGAGGGGCGGGAAGAGGCGGCACTTGCCCACAATGGCGGAGTTTTCCCACTTTTCTAAGCCGTTTTGCGGCTCCTGGGTAGCTTTTCGGCCCGTTTTTTCGACGCTGATCCGCTTCTGAGAGCTACGAGAAGCGTTTGTCATGGACAATTCGAGGATGAAGTTTATCGCGAACAGCGCCTTTAAAGGCATCGTACACGATGAAAACCATATATTAGTTGTTCATGTTTTTTTAAATTTTGGCCTCTTTAGTGAACGAAAATGTTCATTTGTAAAGAAAAATTAATCGGAACACATTGTAAAGATGAATTTGAATTTCGCGCCAAAATTGTGTTTGAGGTTTCTCTGCATTTGGAGACTTGGTCACACCCATTTTCGAAGTTATTCTGAATGTAAAGTTTGTACCATGAATTTCTTCCACGTTGTTCGACGGTCACATCGACCTTCAACGAAAAAGTGTGAGATGACCAACCCAGGAAGGCTAGATTATCGACCCCACAGCAGTTTTCAGGTGGCCATAACATTTGAGGGGAGCATTTTCGGCATTGCCTTCGACCACTCTTCTTTTGCAGTTCTCTTCTTCCATGTGTAATCTTTTTTTCCCGACTCCGAAGTTCTGCATCTTGTTAAATGTGGGTATTTAGTATGTTACGTGAAGTTTTCAACAACTTTAGAAGCCAACAGAGGCCAATTTTCTACATCTTTTGAACACCTCCTGCGACTAACTGGGGATCGCCCACTAATTTCACAAGGAATTCCAAAAACAAAATTCTGCCCGGACCCTGCCTAATAGCAGCTATGCATAGCCCCGTCAAAATGTGGGTCTCTTCTCTGACTCTGTTGGAAAGCTAAAACGTTTATTAGACTCGAATTCAGCATCCTTACTAACCTTTCAGCAGGAAGAACTCTCTGACCTCCTAGAAATATAGGGTGTCTTGTATATACCCCTTCTATCATTTAAAAATTTATCCCGTCGGGATATGTGCGTGTCCAATCCCCTTTTTCTAGTCTTTTATTTTCTATGGAACTCTCCCTCAAAAGCTCCCAATTTTGGGTCGAATAATTGTTTTGAATTGAGTTTTGGACAGACACGTTCTCAAGTTTTACGAAATATGCGCCACGTAGTCGCCTACGGCAATTCTTCCTATTTCCCTCATGTGTGCTGGAGGACTGTTCAAATGGTGTCATTAGAAAGCTAAAGTCCTTGGACCCTCTACTAAAAAAAAGGAGAGCAAGTTGTCGAAATACAGACGTGGTCTTTGTCAAATTCAGGGTACCCACATTTTCGATATTTTTTGCGTTCCCTGAAGAAATCTTAGCGGAGAACTCCGTGGTCAAGTGTCGTTGAGGATTCTTCATCAAATTCTGTACTTTTCCTTGATTTTGAAGAAACTCGATAATCGGTTAATTTTATAAATTTTTGAGAAGGGTTGTGAAATGTGTGCAGATCGTCAGAGGCGCATATGCATTAAAGGCACAGGCCAACCTCATAATCGATTTCTCGTATTCTTGCGTATCTTTGAGAAAACTTCACGCTGATCAAAATGGTGTCTCCAGAATCGCTCAGAACTCACTACGAACGGAGTTACGGCTTCTCAAAAATTTCAATTTTGAACGGCTAGAAGTTGGCGGACGAGGTGTCTCGAGCCCGTGTTTTCTCGTAATTCGCAGCCATCGTTCTGAAATAGGCCGCAATATAAAGCCAGACAGGAAAGAAATCGAAGAACATAGGTTTCGAAAAAATCATTCGTGCGTCTCTTTCCTAATTGAGGTCGGGAACCTGGCAGTGGACGTTACCCATTCTTTCTCTCAAGGGGCGTGGTCGACTTTTTCCTAGCTTTTTCTCGCTTATTTGAGCGAATTGAAATTTCGCGCTCAGGCGCTATTCATACTACTCAGCGCCAGCGCGGCACGCGCGTGCCGCGCTGGCGTGGCGTTTGTGTATGAATACTTTCTACGCGCGTGACGCGCGTTCCGCGCTTGCGGAGAATATGAATACTCCAGCGGCGACGCCATGGCGGAGCTGTGAAGCTGGAGTGAATGAGACGATCGATAAATAATATCAGTTGATGAAAACGCCAAGGCGTTCTAGGTGGTAGTATGAATACTGCAGCGGTGACGCCATGGCGGAGCGGGCGGAGCGTGACGCGCGTGACGCGCGGGCGGGGCGTCAAGCCATTCATACAAAAACGCCACGAAGGTTGCTATTTTGAACACCGTCCAGGCCCAAAGTTGAAATTTGATAACTTGCTCTCGTGTTCTTTTAACAACGGGTTCAAGGACTTCGGGACAGGGTCTCTCTACACACCAAGGGAGGTGATGTCTAGCCTTTGCGGCTTTAATTCCACTCGAGACCGCTTCGCTCGCATTAAAAGGCGTGACGTGTCGAACTGCGAAAACGGGACAACTCCTCCCCATGTGTGTAGAGAGCCCCTGTCCCAAGGACTTCAGCTGTGATACGTTTTGAAGTGAGCACCCTCTGCTTTAGAATGAACCAACGGGATCAGTTGTCCACGGCCACATGCGGGAAGGAAGAGTAATTACCAGAGCCGACTTTGCGAAAAATTCTACTCTGAAAATTTTTTTACTCACCATTCGTTTCAAAAACCGTTCTGCGCTACGAAAAGTTATACATTTTGAGAGAGAGAGGCTTGATGAGATTTACAAACATACAACAGGGTGATTATCGACGCACTTATGTAGTCGCGATAAGATCCTAACCTTTTGTCATCATATTTGGAAAGCACGCTGCATATACTTCAGTTCCGTGATCCCGTTCAGTCCTCATTATCACAATCGTAGAAGCGAAGCGGTTGTTTTTAAAAAATTCAACTATGAAAATGAAGAAATCATTCTCAAGACAACCGCTTCGCTTCTACGATTGTGATAATGAGACTTCGCGGACTGAACGCGATTGTGGAGCTCAATCATAATCTTATGGTTATCTCTTAATTTCTTCTGCATTTTAGTGCATTTGTTTTTCGATGATTGGAAGTTGGAAATCGAAAGGCCAGAAACCACCGGCTATCGGTGGATCGGGAATCGGAGGTTCTCTGATCGCCATGTAGTTTGAAGTTATATAGGAAGCTATTTACCAGCAAGATAAATACGATAGTACTTTGCCTTAAAGGCACAGGACACCCAAAAAATAAGTTTCGAGATTTCATGTTTATATTGGAGAGAGTCACACGCTGATCACAGTGGTGTCTCTGAAATCGTCCAAGACCACCTTTAAACAGAGTTATGGCTCTTCAAAGATGCCTACATTTTGAGGGTGAAAAATTGGTGGACGAGTTGTCTCAGGCCTGTATTTCTCTTCATTCGCAATCGTTGCGCGAGAGCGAGCCAGTATAAGGAGACAACCCGACAGTGGACTGAAGAATGATGACTTGTTGAACTCATTCATCCATCGAGCCGCTATCGAGTTCGAAAGTCTGCTAGGGGGTCGGGCCTGTGGTGGTGAGCGAAGGGGGTCGGGCCTGTGGTGGTCGCTTATATCTCGCTTTTTTGGAGGAATCGAGATCTCGCATTTGGCACGTGTTATAGAGGAGGGGTCTTCTACACAATTACATGTGAATCTCAAAATTCATATGTGAGGGTGTACTGTGGCTTTAAAAGCACAGCCCTCAGAATTGTTTTTCTGTTTTCCTGCCTATCCTCAAAACGGTTTCAGACTGATTTCAATGTCTCTGGAATTGTATAAGACCCTGCGGGAACGGAGTAACATCTACGCCAATTTGAGCTCTGGAAGCATGGTGGACGAGTTGTCCGGGGCTTCTAATTTCCGTCATTCGCAACCGATGTATGCGAGCCGACCTGAATCAAGAGAAAGGCTGAGAATGAAGGGAAGAAAGGGGCTATTGATCGGAAACCATAGCTCATCTCGCCACTGTTGAGCTCGAAAGATCGTTAAAGGGGAGTGCCAGAGTGGCTTCCTGATGTGAGCGCCTCACAGTGGCTTCCTCCTATATCTCGCTGATTCAGAGGATTTGAAAGCTGGCACTAGGTAGATGCTGTATATGAAGGGTGGGCCTACTCCACAATTAGGTGAAACTCTCATATTTCGTCCCTGAGCTTGGACTGTGCCTTTGAAGGCGCAGTCCATGCCACACCATATAGCACCTGCCAAGTGCGAGTTCTCGATTCCTCCGAATAAGCGAGATCTAGGAGGAAGCCACGCTGGGGCGCCCACATCAGGAAGCCACTTTGGCACGCCCCTTTAACGATCTTTCGAGCTCAACAGTGGCGAAATGAGCAATGTTTACCGAGGCCAATTCCGGCTTTTTTGGCTCGTACGAAGAACTCAATCCACGAGAGTCGATGCTTTCTTGTAAAATCTCGCTTCTCAATTCGATCGTTGAGCTCGTACGATAGACTGTTGAATCGGTCGGCGCTGTTAGCGCGCATTCCGTGTAGTGTTGTTTTTGACATTATTTGCTTCAGACTTGTTGTTTTAACTTTGATTTTTTCGGGTCTGCAAACGTCCACCATGTAACATTCTTGAATAATTTTTTAGCGCGTTCGTACGATAGCAACAAATACAGTCTACAGCAGTGGGAGTAGGACCTGGTGAGGTTGCAGACTCTTCCTAACATGCTGTAGTCTGATTGTGTTATTACTCATTTTTTTTGAAGTAACTAGGATTAGTCGTTGAGTCTTTGTCTCCACTCTCACATTTTTACCTGTTTTTATTGCTTCCACAGATGTATTCGTATTGGTGAAAACACAGACTCAACGATATACATATCACAGCTGTTTCGGAAAAATGAGTGATACCACTTCCATCCTACCGTATGTTAGGACGAGTCCGCAACCTCATCAGGTCCTGCTTCCATTGCTGTAGACTATAGATAAATAAATAAATGAACTTGAATCCACGATAAATGCCATTAGCGCGAGATTTACTAAGCCTCGATGGAAATCGGACTGGTCCGATTGTCGGGCTTAATTTATCATTTTCGAATAATTGCTCGTCGTTCACTGGCAATAACTGTAAGTCGATGTCATTTGTAAGGGAGTAGCAATGAGTAGATGCGTCATCGGGGTACTATTGGCGTGATCTAGACTTCGTGTTTTCGGAGCTTGGAAAGGTGATATTTTCTGCAGAAATCATTGCACTCAAATGGCGAACCCATTTAAATGACTTTTGGCAAACAAAGCAATTTTCGAGTGATTCTGAATAGTTTTTTTTGTCTGCTAAACAAAGCCTGCAAATAGAAAGCGTCACTGATGACCTTCCGGCGTTCAGCATTAGCCTAATTCTCGTATCCATTCACTAGTGGAAAGCGCCGGTTGGTCGTTGGCTGTTACCCATTCAGGCAGCATCCCTCCCCCGTACATTAAGCCCTACAGCCTCATCATATGTATGATCCTGAGTCATAAGTATTTGCACATTAATACAAAAAGATCACATTTTATGCAAACTGTCGCTGCAAGGCACCGTTGCTGCCATACCTGAAATTGCACAGAACGCTTTTTCACTTTGATACTGCAGTCAGGTAAATGCATAAATATAAAGTTTCAACTGCTAGCGGATTGCGAAACGTTAGTTCAGCTACTTCTTTTTCTCATTATTTTAATAGAATGTTCATTTTGGTCGATTCCCTTAGAAGGGAATGATCATACCTGATCGCCAGAACTATCCCTAAAGGCAGCATACACGCTCGCAAACGTGATTGAGCTAACTACGAAAATAGAATGGTACTGGTCAGATTACACCGCATGCGCATTTTTAAGCGTCGAAAACGACCCTCAATGCCGCTACACGAGTGAGAAGTGGGCCCCGTCTCTGTATCTGCCCGCCCCCTGTATTAGCGTCCTCTTGGAAAACAGAGGCGCTGGGCCATTTCCACCGTCGGCGACGTTTTTGGGTGTTAGAATAGGTACAGTAGGTAAACCACGAACGCCGCCGACGTTGTAAATGGCCCAGCACCTCTGTTTGGTAGGAAGACGGAAATAAAGGGGAGGAGAAATATGGTTTCCGTTTTCGGTTTAGTCTGACGCATGGACCAGGTGGCTGGCCGTGCAGGATTGGCAGCCCCACTGGAGAATGGGGTTTCGATTCGCGCGGGGTGATCTACCGTCGCAGCCCCGTCCATTCATCAGACTAAAGGCCTATGCATAGTCTGGCGGCAAAAGACGCGCCGCAATGATGAAGGATGGAGAGCGGTTACGCAGCTTCGTGACTGCCCTTTATTCTCCATCATTGCGGCGCGACTTTTGCCGCCAGACTATGCAGAGGCCTTAAAATTATTGCGCAAGCTCTACAGGGCGGGGCCAGTCTCACTCATGTAGCGTCATTGTGGGTCGTTTCTGACACTCCGAAATGCGTAGGCGTTGTGTTCTGAGTCATACCATTCTATTTCCGTAGTTAGCTCAATCACGTTTGCGAGCGTGTATGCTGCCTTTGAAACCAGGGTTTTCTGATTGACTACCTCACGGGTAGACATGAAAACCCTATTCTAGCTGCCCGAGTGATAGTCTAAAAAAGTTATGAAGGTATAAGTTGCGAGCTCTGTTGGTAAAATATAGTTTATCCGCAGTAAACTGTCTTTGTCGCCCAATTTATGCAAAAGCTATCACATATTCGTGTTCAGAGCCTTATATAACCCCCTGGGAAAAGTTTGGAAAAGGAAAATTTTTTGAATTTTTTTTGTATAAAATATCTTTTGTTTTATTGTTACTCGGGCGACCAAAATTGGGTTTTTACAAGTACCCGGATGGTGGTCGATTAGAGAAACATGGCTTCATGCGTAATTCTGCAGGTCTGGTCACTAGTTAATGTGTATACATAAACAATTCAGTCTATTGATTAATCGCTGTTGTCAATGATGGTGTTAACACCCGCGTTATCGTGATTTTAGGTAGAACCAATCGGTTTCCGTCCGTCTTCGCCCTATTTGGCACACTTTTATGGAAGCGATTGCATTTCAGAGGGGTACGAGATTATAAATAGAACCTTATTGAAACAATGTGATGACTCGTTGAAAAAGGACACTTTTTTCTTTTTTTTTCAAAGTACATATACAGTCGGAACGGATCGTACTAGTAATTTGCTTTCCTGATCCGGTATTGGCGGAAACCTGGTGCGTGAATATTATAACAAATGTGCCTCTACTTACTTCAAACTGAGGTTGTGCTTATAACTTTATCCTTGTTTTTTTATTTCTCCAAATTTCTTCAAGAAAATGTCTTTTAGCAATATGAGAGTCTGGGTTTTCAACAACAGGCACTCTCAAAAGCCACATTTCGCAATCTAGCATATCCACAACGCGCAGTTCCTATCCCAGTGAAGGAGGTTGAACTCAAAAAAGTGTATTTGCAATAGGGGCGTGTGTGCTTCTATAGGAGGTGTACTTCAAATTGAGGTGTTCTTCTGAAAGGGGAATTTCAAAAGATGAAATACGGTATAGTTTCCGTATTTTATCTAGTTCCCCACAAGTCCCCTGAAAGAACGATACACTTCATTTGATCGTGAGATCGTTAGTGAAAACAGCGATCTCTAACGATCGACTCTTCCTTTCTCAAAAGTGGATTGAGATGTTTTCAGTCGGTAAAAGGGATTCTCTGTGATTTTTTCCGCGGTTTTTTGAACGTAGCTGTTAAATAGGGTACTACTTTAGAAGTTTTTCAACAACTTAACATCCACCAATCCAACAACTTAACGAGGCAATCAACAACTTAACGATTGCCTCGTTAAGTTGTCGATAAGGCGTTGGAACGTTTTAGGAAGGCGCTTCTCAACTTGTCCAAGGGTAGGCCTCAACTTGACCCAGAATAAATCTCTAGTTGCTCAAAGCCGGTTTCAGCAACTTGTTGCCTCTTTATTATTAGGTAAAAAACTTCCTTTCAACTACTTGTCGGTCATCTACTCTCAAGTTAAACAGCTCTTTCTGACAGCTTGTTGCGCTCCAATCAACAACGTAAAGACCTCCTTTCAACAAGTCTTCACCCTCTCTTTGAAAGCACTGTTCACGATAAACTTCGTCCTTGATTTCAATGGACCACGCGGCTGGCCGTGCGGTGTTTGCGGCGTTACCGGCCAACGGGGTTTTGATCGCGCGCGGGAATTCACCTTCGCAGCCCCGTTCATCCACAGACTAAATGTATTACTTGAACTCTGCATGCGACTCGTCGCAACAACGGTTAGGTGTGAGCGACAATTTTGTGCGTATTTACAAAATCGCCCACTACAATATCGGAATGCTCTCAAAAACGTAATACTGGGGTGTGTGTACCACAAAACCTCAAACAAGGTGGTGAGCCATTGTTCTTGGCAAAGCTTTCGATGATCAATAGGTGGCCTCTAGTGCAGTACTCATAATTTCGAAAGCATCTTCTCAGACGTTGGAAAGGATGTTCCGGGGGGAGAATAAATACTCGGTCGAGGGGAAAACGGTGAGATGCTTCTCCGAAGAAGACTTCTCTCCGTTCTTTCTCCGCATTAAACACCGTTTGAAACAGTTAAGTACAGGGAGGGAGAACGAGCGGAGTTCTTCTCATTGTTATGCCCCTGACCTTCCCCTGGGCATCATTAACGCAAAACAAAGTTGCAGCTGATGCAAATTGGCCAGTTTCGAGTTGGTCTCGCACTTCGCGATCCGGTAGGGAGTCTCTGACCGGATTGCAGAGCCGATAATAAGATACAGTACCGAGAAAATTTCTTGCAAAGAGCGAAGTTTTTTGCGCTCATGAAGCGCCGCAACGCCATAACTTGTTTCAAAGTGGTCCAATTTCAATTCTGAAGTAATTTTTAGATTGTTTCCAGTTAGTCCTATACGATAGTGTTACAAAATCGTAGATCCAACACCAGAAGTTTATCGAAAAATGAATATTTGAATCACGAAATCCCTCATTATGAAATGATCAGGTAGTCGTGATAGCAGAAATCTGTTCTGTTTTGACCTGTGATCGATGTAAATCTTAGAAGGAAATACCCATTTTTGAACGAAACACCGGAGTTACAAGGGCGTCCACAGCAGACGTCCTAGCTTCAAGTGACCGTAAAGGGACTCTGGGGGTTTGCCTCTTCAGCTTTTGTTATTGACCTCACTCCCCAGCGACTATTTAGCGACCACTGCAGTCGCTGAAGGCGGAGGCATAGGGACCGTCGAGGCTGTCGCTAATATTACTGTCGCAGACTGCGAATTTTAGCGTTTTCTGATTTTTGATCAATCAATGACTAATGAGTGTTGGGTCGCGACACCATGGGAAAGACCTGCGATTAGGAATAAACTTTGCCTTCCTCGATTAGGGAAAAGTTCCCTAGTCGCATCATATGAAATTCTGTCGACGTTCTCGGATTGTTCTTCACCAATGTGTGAGTTGAAACATTTCTGGCTTTTTGTTTGAGTATCTAGGTGGCAACATACAATTTCCCTTCGTACTACATACATAACAGCGCGAATACATGCTGAAGATTTTTTATCGCAATTTCCTTACTCAATGTTCATCTAAGAAATCATTGTTTCAGAAACATTTTCAATCAATTGAACTCTGGTTTTTGAATACCTCTCTTTGATGAGTTTTCTAATTCTGCTTCGGCATTCTGAATTAGCCATCAAAGGCTGCTTCTCAGCTCCGCTTGAGACTAGCGTTCTTTACGGTCAGATACGTCACCAGTACTTTTGAGTAACGCATTCACAAACTGCGTGTGATTTTCTGGCCCGCACTCTGTTGGTTATTTGGTTGCCTCGTTGTACCACAGTTTATTAATCATCTCATAGAGAGCGAAGATTTCACCACTTGTACTCAACTGTACTTAATCACTACCAAATGATCGGAACCTACAGAATAGTGAAAACTATAACAACTTCGGGGAAGATGAGGGAAAGGTTTACCTTCGCGGCAGGAATTCGGTGATTTACATGCACAAAATGCTGATGGCTAGTGTCCTTGAAAAGGAAGTAGGTATCTATTGAATTTTCTGGCTAGGATATGGTGTTATGACAATTTCCCGTGACCTTCATCGGTATCAGTGTGAAGGAATTGACATTAGGGTGCGCCACAATTAATCGACATCGACACTACATATACGAATTGTGATTTGCTTGAGCATCAGTCCTTCCCATGAGTAACTCTTTATTTAAGATCTCGAAGAGTTATCATGACTGCTATGTAACGGCAAACAAGCTTTTTTCTAAGTAGTTCACTACTCGGTTCATGCATTCATCAATGATGAAACCGTAGTTCAAGAGCTGCCGGAACGTCAAGATAGTTTATTCAAGCATGGAAGAGTGTAGAGAGCTAGGGTTAAAACTTACCCCTAAAAGTAGGGTTCAGGAAAAATATCGACTACGTGATTTTGGCTGAATCGGAGCGTATGCTACAGATCCTCCTAAGAAGCCTGCAAATCCTTCGAGAAGCGGTCTTCTTCCAGCTATTTTAGCCTCAAGATGAGGTCAAAGGCAGTGTACACGATAATATTCAATGCCGCGATTATCTGCAAGACCGATTGTTTGGCCACTGAGTAGAGCTCGAATGACGAGAAAGTTGGGAAAATCTCACCAGAAGTGCATGAAATCCTGTTTTCTCACCTAGCCTCTTTACTCTCAGTGGAGCTGTTTGTTGTGACAATGAAAGACCTCATTTTCCATCGGTCGCATTCGCAGAGAACATGTTCATTCAACCTGACAACTAGCCCAGGCCAGTAAAATATTTCTTTGAAAAGAAGCCGTTTTATTGCGTTTCTCCGTCTTCTTCCGTGATATTGGTAACACTTGGTGGCTAACGCACTGTTTAGTTTGAGAAACTCGGGACCGAAATTCATCGTGAACACTGCCTTCAAGTTGTAACATGAACCTAACCGCATAAAATTGTGACCGTGTTCCATCGTTCGTTCGCGCTTTCTTCATGACGCGAAACAATCTGAGAAATCGTCCTCCATTGGTGACGCCGCCATGCGGCGATACCAAGAGCTCCCCCCCGGCGTTCACGGTAGTGGAAATACTACTACATGACGTAGAAATGTCGTTATTTTACCTGGCTTGCGGTGCTGTGAAGACCGCTATCGTTTGCTCTTTCTCCAAAAGTAAGAGCTCATTGCTTACAAGACTTCCACATGGGGTTCATTAAGTCAAATCGAAATATCGAACTCTAACCCGTAATTAGCAGTTTTCCCTTGTTTTTGTGCGTTTTTCAAGCAATTTTTCACCTTTTGACTTATGTTTACTTTTTGTGATGACCAAATGTATAG
This sequence comes from Aplectana chamaeleonis, assembly GCA_029168955.1. Taxonomy (NCBI): domain Eukaryota; kingdom Metazoa; phylum Nematoda; class Chromadorea; order Rhabditida; family Cosmocercidae; genus Aplectana; species Aplectana chamaeleonis. Next base: position 81,037 of record JAPDOI010001203.1, read on the forward strand.
TCTCATGAAGAGAGGTCAAATTCGTTTTTTTTGCGATAATATATAGTCTTTTTCTCTGAACGCTTTTCTGATTCAGAGAAGTAGAACCTATACGAAAAAATGCGAAAAAATCCCTATTTTTGGTCGAATTATCAGCTCCAAGTTTGCAGTTTTTTGATGGTGGACGAGCTCACTCCACACCATCGGCATCGATGATATCTAGACTGGTAGTAAACCCCCTCGTGCTGTCACAACAATGACTAACTTGACTTAATCGGTTGGCTTTCGCCTGACGCGGTCATTCCGCATCTTCACCGAGGTGTGCCGTCCTAGTAGTCAGCCGTGTCCATTTGTCACGGTCCTCAGCCACAATTTGAACACAATCCATCCATTGATTGCTATTCCACTTCCTGCGAAGTAAAACATCGCGCCTGAATTGCCTTTCAATGCCGAGTGATTTCAAATCCTCCTTCACCCCATCCGTCCAAAACTTTCGCCTACGTCCAGGCGGCCGTTTTCAGACAGGACTTGGAAGCATCCTTAGAGCGTGTTGAACAAGACGATTTGGCGGTCTTTTTAAAATATGCCCCAACAGACGAAGACGACCTTCCGTTGCCGCTTGAGATGGCATTGGGAGATGTTGGCACCTCCCTCGTGTCAAACGTAGATGTAAGGCGTCAATCTCGTTGTAGAGATCTTCGTTGTGGCACATCCGCGGCCAGAAATATCCGAGCAAACGTCTAAACAGCTTCCTCTCCGTGCAATCCAACCTTTCCATCTGCGTCTTCGGTGCTGCCCACGTCTCCGATCCGTACATCACGATAGGGCGAATAGCGGATAAGTAGACGCGCAACTAGACTTCCTTCGCGATGGTGGTAGACCACAAACACTTGGTTAGAGAATTGAATGCAGACGTAGCTTTCGCACATCGTTGTTGAATATCCGCTGCATAACTGCCATCGTTCTTCAGCAAACAGCCCAAATAACAGAAATCGTCCACCAGTTCGATACGTTGTCCGTCCACACAAACTCTCGTAGAAGGCATCTGAGAGACCCACATCTGCTTGCATTTGTCCGTACGAAGACGAAGTCCATAGGCTGCGGCATACTTCGAAACGAGGTTCACAATCCTTTGCAGTTTTGCGTTGTTTTCAGCGAACAACACAATGTCGTCGGCGTACTCCAGGTCGACAAGGGAGCGTCCTGATGGTGTTAGGATCACATCCGCAGGAAACTGTTCTGCAACTCTACGCATGATGTCATTGACGGCGAAGTTGAAAAGAAAAGGTCCTACTACAGCTCCTTGCCTTACTCCTGTTTTCACCTCGAAAGCTGATGAAAATCCGACAGGTGTACGAACTGCTGCTGTTGTTCCTCTGTTCATGTCCTCGATTAACCGAACATACTTTTCCGGGACTCCATCTGCTCGCGGAGCGTTGAGCAATCGGTTACGATGAGGAGAGTCTAACGCGGCTACAAAAACCAAAAAAGCAAGCTGTAATGGCTTCGAATACCGCTGCCACGATTTAATTACTCTTTTAACAACGAACACTCGGTCGATGGTCGATCTTCCAGGTCGAAAACCGGCTTGCTCATCTCTGGTCGTTCCATCACGATGTTTGATAAGTCGCTCGAGAATGAAACGTTCTAAATCCTTGTTAATGACACGAAGTAGAGAGATTCCTCTGTAGTTCTCAGGGTCCGTGACGTATAGCTTTTTGTCAAGAGGTACGATGATTGCATGTCTCCACGAATCGGGTATCCTTTCGCTCATCCATATGGCACGGATGGTGTTGGTCATTTCACGAATACCAGACGGAGGAAGAGCTTTCAGTATCTCAGCAGTGATGTTGCCATCTCCACCTGCCTTTCCATTCTTCATTTTCCGGACACAATCCAAAACTTCAGACTCAGTCGGCGGTTCCTCACTAACATCGTAATGTGGTCTCTGAACGTACGGGCGCTCAGAAAAATGATGGCGCTGGACGATATAGTAATGAACTGAAGTAATCCTTCCATATTGGCAGCGTCGCATCACCAACTGCAACTCCATTGGTAGTGTTCAAGACAAGAGAAAATCTCTTCATCTTCCCGCTATACTGTCGTAACAACGTGTAGGCTTTCCTCGGATTCTTCTCCTCCCAAGCCTTCTCGAACTCCTTAGCTCTACACGTTCACTCTCTTTCCTGGTCACTTTGAAGCTGCCGACGCAACTTCCTCCTCAGACGCTTCTCCTCCACGAAGTTTCCTGCTGTTCGGAGAGCACATACCTTGTTGTAGGTAGACGTCGTTTCCCCTGAGACGTAGGCGAACTTCTTCTTAGGCTGCACAACCGGAAGTGCCTCTTTCGAAGCGTCCTGGATGCACTTGACAAAAGTCTTCCTCTTCCGTACTCCGATGTGAATAGGAACGCATTGTCGAAAATTCCTTCTGCATTCTTCATCTCCGAGACTTGTCATGTCAATCCTCTGAAGAGGCTGAGCCCCACGCTTCCTCTTATGAATCCTCGCAGTGAAGTTCAACAGAACAGGACGGTGATCCGAATCGAATGCGACATCCCACACAGCTCTAGATCTTTGAATATCCGATACTGGAATATTCCTCATCAGAACATAGTCGAGCTGTAGTTTCAAAGTTGTCATCTTTCGCTTCCGCTGCTCTTCTGGAGAAAGCTGGGTTGGTCCCTGCCACGTAAGCTTATGGCGGCGATGATTCTTCTTGAATGTCGATGCAATAATCAGACCACTGCGTTCACAAAAGTCGACAAGGCGGTAGCCATTTTCCGATGTTTGCTCCAATGGGTAGAACCATTTACAGAGTACTTCGGATTCCTGATCAAGTCCCATCTTCGCATGTGCGTCAATCCCGACGACAACAGCATGTTGACAAGATATCCTGGCCAGCAACGTGTTGAGTTTCTCATAAAACACATTCTTCAAATTGCCCTCGGCGGTTTCAGTGGGCGCATGAGCACTCACTATCCACAGATTGAATCCTCTGTGATCTCGCAGCCGTACGAATGCATTCCGACACGACGTTGAGCCAAACTCCTTGACCATACCATTGAAATTCTTCCTTACAGCTCTTGCACAGCCTCCCACTCTCCTATCGTCAGCGTTACCGCAGTAGATGGTGTACTCTCCGACGCTGATTACGGGTCTATATTGAGACGGGTTTGCTGCAAAGCAACACACGGTGCATGGAAATGGCTCAGAAGTCTGGATAGCGCAGTTTTTTGGATATCACTCGACAGCGATCGACAGAGCTCAGGGTGGCGAGATTGTGGCTTGTGGCCAAAGACTCCATGAACTCCTTAGGTACGGATCCTAAGGTGTTATGGACCAGAGGCCTATGTGTGCCTGACGGCGACACCTTTATGCTATGTATGGGACACTTTCGCGATATAGTTGTGCACGCTATAGCGTTCGAATGTTCCCTGTGTACACTCAAACGTCTGCTGGGTTCAGTAGAAGCAGGGACACCAACCTGCTGGTACCAACAGACTTGTATACACACTCCCACTCAAAAAAAAAAAACTCGAAAAATCTATATAACTTCTTTATAACACCCAGATCCCCTCTGCTGGTTTGATGAAGGACTGTATTTTGCGGATAGTTTCTAGTCATGAATATGTGTTGTTCATATCAATTCGACGAGCTTTGCATCTTGGGCGCATACAAAGTAATAATGGCTTCTCAATGTGACCTTCACTAAACCTAATTCTCCAGCTGTTTACAACGTAAACCCAGAGAAAGTGAAAAATGATTAGCTGATGCAAAAAGAAAGAGCTGCAGGCGTAAGAGACAGGAAAATAGCTCTGTCAAACATTCAATACATACTTATCAGCAACCATGTACATCTGCGCATTTGATTCATCGGTGATTTCTCAGAAAGTAGAATTTCAATATATATAGTACTACATATACACATTACGGGTAATCTCACTGGATTACTCAAAAGATACTCGGTGAGCTGACAAGGTCGTGGGGGATTGGGGTAATTCGAATTAGCAGTTCATTGGTTCATACTAGCGCTATCAACGATCGTGTTCGTGCCACCTTCAGCGTGATGTATATCAGTCAATAGGTGGGGAAGCCGAGGATACTGTGAAAGCATAATTCAGTGCGGGCCGATATGAGCTATTGAAATTTCGGGTGGCCCGAGGTGAGGTGGTAAAGGCTTGATGGGCAGCTGAGAGTGAACAGAGGTGAGATTAGAGGACGGGTAGAAAGTATTTGCTCTGTCAGTCCTCCCCTCCTGTCGGAGTTACCAACCTTTTGAATGTTTCCCTTTAATTATTTCATCAGAATGCACTTTAACTACTATATCATGTAAAAATCCACATACAATTTCCTGACACACAGGCAGCATTCAAGCACCTCGGAGCACCAGTGATTAGAAATCTGTCAATAAGTGTAAGTGCATCGAACCAGGTGTTCCGGATCATTTCCATCGGCTCTTATTAGTGCAACACATTCCATTTACCTCCCTTCGCTACTTGAGCTGTCTTGCTCTCGCTTTTCCTCCAAATTGTGTACAAACTCAGCCCGACTTTAATCTTCTGCTCCCAATGTTGCACTGCGTTGTGTGATAAAAGTCCTACTATATGTGGAGTACTTTTAAGATACCACACAATGATCACTTCAAAGACAAGATTAGCGATGAATCGATGGTTAATTCGCTGTTCACATTCAATTTTGATGACAGTTTTTCGTATTCAAACTGTCTACTTCTAACTCACGCTTTGGTAGGGAAGTTACAGATGGGAATAGACCTGATTTGGTCCTTATCACTTTGTCGAGAAAAGAACGGTGGAGACGACTCTCCTAAGGATTTATTTATCTATTCATTTAGTATAAGTCGCGTGAGGTAAGCGTTGTATGAAAGGCGAGAGTCGATTACCAAAAGTTAACATTCAGTGTGCTAGAAATATAACAGCTTTTTCCATGCTTGTCGCTTGAAAGTCAGGAAACCAAGTGGATTAGGTGGACAGCCAACTTTCAGGGATAAAAGATGGCCCCCGCTTGATAAGCGAAGCTTGAAGATAGGGAAGTCCCTCAAGAGATTTTCACTGAGCATCCCCGTGTCCTAGAATGGGCAAGGCGATAGAACACTTTGACCCTAACCATACCAGCCAGCATTTTGAAGCGCATACAAACACCACTCAGCTGCCTGCGAGACTGTAGAGTATGCGATTTGAGCCTCTGATTTCTGGCTTAGGAATTTGGTATCCCATCATAAGAAGAAGAGCAGTCCCCAACGAATGCTTTTCGTGTAAAATTTTCCTGATTTATCTGCAGAAGGCCAAATAATCTGAAGAAGCTCAATGTCTTTCTCCCTCTATGAGCAAAGGACGGAGGCTCCGCATTCAAAAATGGGTCTAACATAGGTATCATAGGCTCTAACAAGTAGTTGTTCATCAGGCAGCGTCAAACCTTCGGAAATGAGGAATGTGTGTGCAAAGCTGTTCTCTGCAGGACTTTCCAGTACTTAGAGAAGCCCAGCCTGTGGTCACAGTGAAAGCCAAGGTCTTTGACGCAGTTGGCGAACCCTAAGTCATATTCCCCAACTCTATAGGTCAAAGATGGACTAGACTCCCGAACTCTAATACAAACGGATTCCTGGGGAGCCAGGGCTATATTCCGAACCTGAGACCAATTCAAAATGCTGTCTAAGGCAGCTTGCACTTTACCGTGGTCAGCTGTGTTTTTAATTTCTCGATAAATTTTACAACATCGGCGATTCGCCTACAATCCACACCACAAAGCTCCAGGATGCGTCTCACAGTCCAATTCTTGAATCAATCACAACGACGGACGCTTGAAACAGTTTATTGGAAGAAGAACAAGGGGAGTTTCCATCACCGACAGTTTTTTCATGTCCTTCGAATTTCTAAGCACAGGAAGATGCCGAAAGCAGCGTGTTTTGGCAAACTGATGTTTGGTCAATCGATTAAAAACTCAGACAGTCATTGAGTAGTACGTCGGCACTGCAGGGGTTGCACTTCGTTACAAAGGGATTAGCAGCACCCCTGATGTAGCTACTGCTAACAGAAGGGGCCGAAGGAGTTACTGCTTCTCGTTTTCAAATACAACCCCTATGCCTGCTACGCGTAAGTTCGGCAGCTTCTTGTCTTAGTGTCTGCTGACACCCTCATCCATTGATTTGTCTGATACAAATGAACATTGCAGCATTCTCTTGTGCGACGGTGGTGGGTATATAAGGCGGAACGCCTCGCTGAGGGGCAGTTGGCCGTTTGAGGCCGGTCTGAGAAGGTGAATTTGCGTCACATTCTGGACGCCAATATTGAACGCTAAGGGGATCGTCCCCATGGCTCATCGCGAGAGCAGCGTCCTCGTTGTAGACCGTGGCAGATGTGATGTCCTTTTTGCGGACCGCGGCGAGGTTGGCCCACTTGCTGCAGCCGTAAAAGTATCTTACCCAACACCGCTAAAGAGGGTGGTAGCTCAATTTCTTTCTCCGTATGTAGAATAGGCGATATGATGCTGTTAGCAGCAGCTCCTGTTGATAACCAGGGGTTGTGTCCAATGTTCGCCCTGGGGGACAGCCTCTACTGTGCCGACGTACCGCCCCAAGGCTATCTCAGAATGAGTGCTTGGTTTAAAAGAATTTGCGACACAATGGGGAAGACCTGCACTGGGCAGAACAAAGGAAGACCTGCTGTGGGGAACTGTTGCAAAGAAGTGTCCTAGTGAAGTACGTAGGTGTGTCCAATGCAGTCTCCAATTTTCTTCCCTCTCACTTTTCTTCATTTTTCTCCTTTGACTCTTAAAGTTTGAGATTCTTTTAAAAGCTCCCGCGGATCCCGAAATATAAACTCTAGATACGCTGGCTGCATATTACTTTTTTCTTTACCTTGTTTGTCTTCAATTTTTATTCGATAAATATCTGGGACTACTGGCTTCATAATATCAGCCTCAATAGCGATACTTTCAGTCCTACAAATTTAATTGTAGCCTTCTCCGAATCTTCAAAACGGGTGACCTAGCTAATAGAGCCATTGGTCATGATAAACCATTCTTATGAGTCATCAATATTTTTAATTTGTTTAAACCTTTTTGTAAACTTCAGTCAACTTTTTTGATCGTCAGCTCCGCGTCTTGCTACGTTGGGCTCAAATTTTCGAAGCAAGGCCTTTGGTATATTTGTTCTAATTTCCGTAACTAATCCTTTCATACTCTGCCGTCGCCACTACAATTTTCCCGTACTGCTGTATTTTGCCGTACTACTTGCTATTACCGATATACTATATTTTCCTCGTAATTTCGTATTCACGTTTCTAGGAAATGACACTGTTCATTGCCGAAGTATTCATAACGACAACAGCAGTAACATTATGCGTCGTTGGACTACTCGGAAATATCAGTCTGTTGTTGGCAACGATTACACAGAAACAATTGCATCATAAAATATGTGGGTTTCAAATTGCTTACTTGTGCCACTGCCCTCCTTCAAAATCTATCGCGCTTCTTGTCCTTATTGAGACCGAAACTCTAAAGTGGGAGGAGGGAATGTGCTGACTGGGGGAGGGAGGCGGAGGGAACGGGTGCTCGATGTTTTTCGCTCATTCTGAAAGGTTGAGATTCGGCATTTGGTAGAGTTGTAACACACAGAAGCCAGACTATGATAAATTCAACCCACGAGCCTGAACTGAGCCTTTAAAGACAATGTTCACGATAAAAACCGTATTCTAGTTTTCTTTGTTTTTCAGTAGGGAAGTTTACGAAGCTATCGAATCTCGGAGAGAAAAATTGTTAAGAAAAACCTATTAAAGGTTTATTAACGCCCGCTGTTGTCTTTTGGGCACTGCGTCCAAAAAGTCAAACCGTATGTCGCAAACGTTTTGAGCTTCCAAATTTTTAGGTGAGTGATTTCTTTGATTCCTGTTTCCTGTATCGAAAACTCATAAAGGATAAGATGGGTCAATGCACATGCTTGGATGGTAGAATCTTTTGCGACAAAGAGATTTTGAAAATTCAGCGTTGTTTTTCAAAGCACATACACAATGACTTGTGACTTCGAACTTGGCGAGTTCGTGTGATTTGGTGAGCGTGAGTTTGTGAGAAACTATATTTTGGGAGATCGCCTGAGACGAGAATGTCTGTTAGGCAGCGTCCAGGTTATCACTAACCGCGAGTCTTCCCCATGGTGTCGCAACCCAACACTCATTATTCACTGATTGATCAAAAATTAGAAAACGCCGGAACTCGCGGTTTGCGACAGTTTCCTTTCCTTGTAAGACAGCGTCCATAAAGGCCATAAAACGGCCAAAGTCTCACCGTCGACTGCGTACCACGCGCTGCGCGACCGCACGCGCGTCGGAAGCAGACGAGTTTTGGCCGCCGCGCGACGAGTTTCGGCCGCCGCGCGGAGGCCGAAACGTCGCGCGGCGGCCGGAACTCGTCGCGCGGCGGCCAAAACTCGTCTGCTTCCGACGCGCGTGCGGTCGCGCAGCGCGTGGTACGCAGTCGACGGTGAGACTTTGGCCGTTTTATGGCCTGTACGTGGCGAGAACAAGCGTTCCCGTTGTTGCGCGCCTCTCGCCTCTCCTCAACGCCGGAGCAGCCAGTGCCCGCAAATTAACACAGGCAAACGCCCCTTACCTCGTGTTGATTGGATTGGGAACGTTAGATCGGGTGATCAAGCACTCGAGTCGGCGCAACGGCTGATCATCTCCCACGGTTTTCGACTTCCGTGGTTGGATTATGAGAAACAAGGGCAATGGCTTTGATACAGGTTTAATGCCACCTGCTTTAGTGATGGAGCAGTAAGCTTGAAACCTGCTTGCTTCGTGGTGCTGGCGGAAGCGCGCGAGAGCGAGCGGGCGAGGGTTCTCGAGAAGGATCGCATGTGAGCGGCTAGCAAATCGTGTGACCACGAGGATCATCGATTTTCCGTAACCGCACGCTCTCGCCACGTATGAATGGAGCCTTAGGCCTCAGTCATAGTTGGCCGATCGGCGTGCGTAGCCAGCCGGTCGATAATCATGAAAGACATGAATGAGTTCGGTGGAGAAAACACCCGATGTGGCTCATCCGACCGATGTTCACATGGTATAATGTGAGAAATGAATGATATTCATGATATAGTTCCAAACAATCCTTACATATTGACCGCGTCAGCCACAGATGGCCACACCGGGTGTTATCTACCAGGTTGTCCAATAATTCTTGTCCGAAAATTTCACCATTTTTAATTTTTTTCAACTTTATTGAAAAACAAGTATCTAATCAACAATATAATTACCACAGTTATCCACAACAATGACCCGTCATATTGGGCAAGTCGCCGATGGCCTTCGCTCACAACTCCGGGGGCTGCGACTCGAAGAAGTCCGCGATGTCGTATTTGAGGGTGTCGTAGTTGGTGAATTTTCTTCCGGCCAAATGGTGCTTCAGCGGACGGAACAAGTGGCAGTTGGAGGGGGCGATGACCGAGGAATACGGCAGATGTGCAACCGTCTCCCAGCCGAGCGTCGCCAACTTCTGCTGGGTCTCCTTCGCCACGTGGGGGCGCGCGTTGTCGTTCAGCAGGTGGACCGAAACCCGTCGGGGACGCTTTTCTCGGATGGCGGCGGCTAGTTTTTCGAGCTGATCGGTGTAGATGGAGGCGGTGACCGTCCTGCCTTGCGGGAGCGGCTCGAAGTACAGCATGCCCTTGGTGTCCCACCAGCAGCAGAGCATGATCTTCAGCGGGTGCAGGTCGGCTTTCGGCGTCGTCGGCGGCTCTTCTCTGCGCGGGATCCAGACGGCACAGCGGGCGACGTTGTCGTAGAGGACCCAGCTCTCATCCTAAGTGACCAGGTCCTAGAGAAACTCCTTGCGATGCGGACGAAGGAGGAGGGACTGGCAGACGGCCACGAGGCTCTGCTTGTCGGCGTCCGTCAGACGGTGGGGGATCCAACGGGCCAGAACTTTGTGGTAGCCGAGTAAGTTGAGTCGATTGTGGATGGTGGACTTGCTGCAGCCGAGCGTCGTCGCAAGTCCATGGGTGGTGGCCTCCGGCTTCTCCTTGATACAGTGACGGACTTCGTCATCATCCGCCGTAGGAGGCCTCCCGCTGTGCTCCCTGTCCTCGAGGCTCGTGTCGCCGCTCTCGAAACGATTGAACCAGCGGCTGACTGTGCATTGGGACACTGCATTCTCCTTGCATTGTCTACAGATGTTGACGACTTCGGTGCCCGTGTCGTTGCCCAGCAGCCACTCATAGTACACAAACGTACGATTTCGACTTTGGTCCATTTTAGCTTGTACTGGTAGCTAGACGCGACGACTGCGCCTTATATACCCCTAGCGTAACTTTGGAGAACCTTCTAGAAGGTTCTTACACTTGCCTGATATTGTAACACTTCCAAGAAAAATTATAGAAATTTGAAAATTTTCGGACGTGAATTATTGGACGGCCTGGTACAACCTCCAAGGTCCATGTTTTTCATAAGTATTGACCGGGTTGGCCACTGCAAAATACTGCGGTTTTCAAGTAGTTGGCCACTGCAAAATACAGCGATTTTTTCAAGTAACTCTGACAGATGCCTTGTGGGACTTTGAAAACGAAAATGGGATTCATTTTGAGCTTTTCGGGATCTGCGAAAGGTGGAGCACCTAAACAAGATTTTACCTACTGTAAGCGCCCCGATTGGATGAGGAGTGCGAATGAGCTCTAATAACAGAAGGAAGTATGTGTGAAGGTCTCAAGGAGGAGTGAAAGCGGCAGTTAAAACCAAATAATTTTTCAGGTTACATTGTAGCCGTAATTGCTTCGCTGCACATTATATGTCTGGTTTGTGAACTGTACATCGAGGCCCTACGCTTGAGGTACTCATTCTCCTACTTGAAACGATTACACTGGTCTCCGAGTCTCCCATCTTCATGGTTGCTCTTGAAGCAGGCCTCAATTAGGGCCTCATCCCAATTTGGTGCTGAGGTGCTTATCCGGTACGATGAAGGACTTTCTCGTGGTTGTGATCGTTAAGTAATATAGTCAATCTATCAAAAAGAGATCTTCCAAGTAAAAAAGGTCTGGTGCGCGTCACAAACGTTCCAACAAAAAGGGAACAATAGGATAGTGAAGCGAGTAGAGTGTACGAAGAGTGAGCAATACACTCTCGAAGCGATAATCTTGGTCGACACTTCTGAACAGCGTAAACAAGCCGTTGCCTTACTCTACTCGGAAGTACTTTGTGATTTCAAAAATGAATCTTATTATGCCAGAACCGTTGAAAATATATGTATGTCCACCTAATAGCTATCATTAAAAGAGATGATGTCAAACTGAAAAAAAAGCTGTTTGGAGAAGTGAAACAATAGGAGGTACAACATGAAATAAAAGTATTGTTATACAATCTCGTAAAACAAACGGAAAGACTTTCTTGAAAACCATTGAACCCCTTCTCATTAAGTATACCACTACGGTTTGTTCAGAACTGTCGACCAAGAATATCGCTTTGAGAGTATATTTTTCACTGTTTGTACACTCTCCTCGCTTCACTTTCCTATCCTACTGTTCGCTTTTGTTGGAACGTTAGTGACGCGAACCAAACATTTTTCGCTTGGAGGACCCCTTTTTGATAGATATGTTCACTCTTTCCTGATATTACGCAGTAATATCCATAGAAAATATTCAATACTTATCAATCAGTATGGACTGATACAATACTCAGTAGCAATCAAGGGTGGTAGTAGTCAACCATGCGCTTTTAACCGTTGGTTGACCACGAATCAGCCACAGCTTGGCCGCGAAATAACCAGCTCTGTAACAAGGATCAGCTTTATAATTCAATGCAAAGTATCTTTTACTTGGAACAACACGGCCACTACACATTAAGTCATGTTCAAAGCGACGGATGCATCCGCAGCCTCTTTTAGGGTTTGAGCAGAGTGCCAAAAGGGCGCGGCGCGGCCTGATGCTGGAGAGCCGTATTGATAGACCGCCGCGATCTATCAATACGGCCCTTCATCTTCATGCCGCGCCGCGCACTGTTGGCACTCTGCTCAACCCCTTAAACCTCGAACGGGTAGCAGTTCGTTGACGTTTTTCGAGACCCATGGATCATTATAATCGCAGGAAAACAATGGAGAGTTGGAAATCGGAGGAGACCATGGAATTCTGTTATTTTCAAGGCTATTAAACAGAAAAAGAACATGAAATTGTACATTTTCTCGCAGCTGCTTATATGTATGTACTATATTACCTGTACAGGACATGATTAATAAAAACCAAAGAAATCTAAACCACATCTTTTCCCTTAATCTCAAGTTACAAAAAACAAATTGGTAGAGCATTATTCATGTTTGCTTAAATATTCTTTGCTTCTGATTAGTGCGAAAAAAAAGAAATTTCAAAAGTGTGCATTAAAAAAAACAAAGCTGAAAGACGAGTTGTGTTGAACGCTCGCACAAAGTTCTCCATAGCACTTTTAGCGAGACACTTCTTCGTCCCTCCACTGCAGGCATATTTCTCACCCTCTGTCAGAAGATCTTCAACCCGGTGGTCTCATATGTTCGCCGCAGAGTAAAACTGCATTGAAAAACTGCTCAGTGACGACGCAATTTTTCGTTTCAAAACAGGAACTGCAGTTTCTAAGCCAAGGTTTCCGTCTTCTCCCACTTCCAATCTCAACAGCAAACCACTTTCGTTAGGAATGTTGGAGAAAAAAACCTCTCTCATACTTTATTTACTGGAACACGAGCTGGTGATCAGCTACCCACAGACTGTTAGATAAAAATTACTACCACTTCAACTTATGACGCACGCTACAGATGAAGCGATATCTTCATTTCACAACAAAGCGCAAAAATTATATTAAGCGCTACGCACTTTCCACGACGTCTTGAAGAGGTCATCAGATGCCTTATGCACGTTCGACGACATCCTGATGACGCCATTGAATGCCCACTGTGCTTTACACGACTTCCTGATGACGTAATCAGATGCACTGTGTACTTTCCACAACGTCCACGTCCTCCCCTACAAATCGATTACTCACCTGCTACTTACATCCTATCAGCATACCTGACTGCCCAGTTGATCACCTGCGAGCATTGGCAGTGGCTACTACTGAGGCAGGCAGTGAGGAATGAAAAGCGTGACGGCCTACGCCCCACGGCCCACTGTCTACGGCGCACACCACAAAATTTTCTTAAGTTTCTGGGCTCACAACTTTGATAATTGTGAACCGAATTGACTCAATTTTCGTCAGCTGTCAGCTACTGTACCCTCCCACCTACATCATGAGAGGAATCTGCAGCAGATCAGTTTTGCAGGTTTTATTTAGTACTTTATAAAAATCCAAGTGATCGCAAGGCGTGGGCAAAACCAAACCTCTCCAGCCGCTTTAAAGTGGAAGGAAGGTGCTTCAGAGAGTAGAGGATATGGAAGGACGGGTTCACAAATGATTACATACAACAAACAGTTCCTCTGACAGTAAAAAGGCGGGATGTGTGTATAGTCTCCAAGTCTTTTGGTTTTTTTAAAGGTTTTTTCCCAACATGGGCATCACGAGTATATTTCCATGAGCTTCTGTGCCGAATCAGGTTTACAAACAGTGGAATCGAGTTCACTGGCCACAATTCCGTGGAAGCTCGTCGTTATCAAAGGCTTGGAAAAATGTCAAAATCATTTATTTGAAAAACTACACGGTCAAGCGCTGCCTCTATTCTTGCAAGTATTGACTTTTAACAACAACTTCAGGTGGTAAGAACTCAGGCACCAAAACTATGCCAATTGAGTTTCACTCTAGGAAAGCTTTCGCCACGGTTCGTAGGCTACCAGGAGCAAGGGAGGCACCTTTGGAATCGACACTACCTTTATGTAAAGTTTTTTTCCCCGATTGTTAAGCATAAGATCCCGTGTATTTTATAGAACGCCTCCAAGACCTTCCTCATCACTATTTTCGTTTCCTGGCAGAGTACTGTGCATGTGATTTCGAAGCCGATGTTAGTGTGTTGTTCAGCTTTGTGCTTTCCGAGAGCGGTGAGGAGAGACTTGAGTCCTTTTCCAGTCAAATGCTGCTTGAGGCGTACACACAACAATCTTTCCGCCTCTGCTACCTAAGGTGCGTCCGAATGAGAATGGCTGCCCATGCGGCCGATGTGCTTGGCAGGCGGCCGTCGCGTTCGCCGCTCTCGGATGAGTATGCGAAGAGTCCCCACTGCCATCGACTGCGAACGGGGCTGGCACCGGCTGGCAGCAAGCACTGCGCCGATCAATCAGCTCTGTAGACGGAGGGAGAGGGGACGGCCATCGTTGAAATCCAAGACTCGTCCGAGGGCGGCACATGCGACGGCCGCAAGCCAAGCACGCCGGCCGCGTGGGCCGCCATTCTCATTCGGGCGCACTTTATATTTCATCACAAGCCAAACACCGGAGATGATATGCAACACCGATCCGCTTAGTCTTCATCTCTTCCAAGTGGGCAAGTTAAACAGTGGCAGTAACACACGATCGATCGTAGGGCCTATTTCTGACGAGTTGATGTTTGATACTGTCTCGCAGAATGTTCACAGGGGCAACATTATTGTAATTTCCGGAGAGCACTGATCGCATTGATACTTTGCGTTGCTTGTTGTGCGTTGGCGCAAACTCGGTGCACACCTGTTACCTGTTATAACATAAGCTCTTGGACGTTCCAGTGTGCTCTCGATTTGGACAATCACCACTAGCGAAAGGTAGCTTTTCTGTCTGAACATTGATATCAGGAGTTGTATTTCTCCGATACCCCACTCTTTGCTGCTGGTGATAACCGACATCGAAGGCTTACTTGAGAAGCTTCTGAGTTCAACTGCACTGAGATAGTGCAAACGCTGAATAAGGAACGCAAAGTATCAGTGCGATCCGGGCCGGCTGTACTTTCACAAAGTTTCCCCAATTTCTAGGTCATTTAAATCCTGCTCGGTGGACCAACGATTCGCTTGAGCACACAACCCCGAAACTAAAGACTATCGTGAACGCTGTCTTCGATGAGCACTGTTGTCGGATGTTTGTTTCTGCCATGGAGCAGATGACACCTGTGCAAAGTATCTGAAGGTAAACAATTGATAATTTGTAGATCTTTCGAAAGGATTAAATGCGACGAGCTTCGTGATAAACTCAGTTGCTGGACTCGAACCGATTTTCTGGGGCTCACGGTGTGATAGCGTTCTAACACCTGGATAAGTTTCTCAGTTGTCATTAGCTTCATGAAGGAAACAAACATCAAGCAGCACTGAACACCAAACACAATCGATCGGAAGACTAGCTCAGAAAAATCAAAACAGGTTACTTGTAATATAAATGTAACTTACTTGAATGTCTCAAGTAACTTACATTTATATTACATGGAACATACATTTATGTTACATGTAACTTAAATTTATATTACATTTAAGTTACACTTATGTTACATGTAACTTACAATTGAATTTACGCTATGGGTGGCCATCACGTGACGCAGACTAAACGCGACGCGGAGGGCGTGTCTCAGACCACACACAATGCTGTACTGAGCCTTCCCTGCTGATGTGGCGTCAAGCACCTCAAACTTGGGTAATTGAACCAACAGCAACGCTAGCCGTAACACTGACCGCCCCGAGTGCGTCGTGCATCAACCTTGGAAATATCTTCTTGGCTAATTTAAATTACTTGCGACTTATATTGCGCCATTTAAGTTACATGTAATATATCGGAGGCGCACTGCACGCTAGATTCTCTCAGAAATTGAAAACAAGTTACTTGTAACATATCTAAGCTGATGTAAGTTACTTGCGACTTATTTCAAGTCATTTGAATTACATGTAATATATGGGAGGCGCACTGCACACAGGATCCTCTCAGTAATCGAAAACAAGTTACTTGTAAAATATCTAAGCTGATGTAAGTTTCTTGCGATTTATCTCAAGTCATTACAGTTACATGTAACATATCGGAGGCGCACCACACGCAGTATCCCGCCAATATGTTACATGTAACTTAAATAACCTGAGACAAGTCGCAAGTAACTTACATTGGCTCAGATATGTTACAAGTAACTTGTTTTCGGCCTTTTATGTTACAAGTAACTTGTTTTCATTTTTCTGAGAAGGTCAGGTTTACTCTTCCAGCGATAAGCGACGCGATGTAATGACACAGATCATTACTTACCGAAAATCTATATGCATGAAATGCTCTGTCGCAGTCGCTGGTCATGGAAAATACGATCCCGGCTTAATGGGACGGTTATCAGACAAGGAAGAGGAAAAAACCACGGCAGCCAACGTTCACACGACAAAATGGCGCCAAAAACAAGTTCGTCCCTACCTATGTACTAGACACCCAATTTTGAGAAAGGGTATTTTTTCCTGAAATCACGCTGGATTGAGATTGGCATAGCGCCAATTTGATAGTACTGAAAATTTCCGTTTCGAGCTTATAAATCTTTAAGATCAGAGGCTCGCTCCCTGTATGTACAGCTTTTTCATTGGACAACATCATGCAGTACACGAAAAAAAGCAATCTTTTGTTAACAAAATTTTATGCTGCGTCCGCAGTTATTCGCAATGCTTCTCATCTAGGAGTGATGTATGAGGTTCAATTATTTTACTTATTCAACCACCCACATACATTGGCGACGGTGGAAATGGCCCCGGACCCCTGTTTTGGAGAAGAGGGAAACGAAAGGGGAGGGCAGATACAGGAGCGGGGTCGACTTCTTACTCGTGCAGCGGCTTTGTTGAACGTTTTTGATGCTTCCAAAATGCGTAGGTGTTGTGCTCTGAGCCAGAAGATTCTGTTTCCGTAGTTATCTCAAACACATTTACGAACTTGTATGCTACCTCTAAGTAAAACATGCGCATAATTCGCACTCTTGTACCTTCGACACAAGAATATGCGGATTAGCTATCGTAGCTAAAACCCGTAAATTCTCGCTCAATGGAATGAGAGTGAGTAAAAGACCACGCCCACGGAAACATCTACTCAGACAAGGGTGAGGCTCGATTCGGCCATGACATGCTTTCGATTCCACTAAAAAGCGCTTTGGACGACGTTAAGTTCCCGTACTTTTCGAGCGTCACGTGGCCAAATCGTGGTTGAAGTGAGAAGCACGTGCCGCAACGGCCACGAAACGCTTTCAATTCGACTACGATGCAGTTTGGACGGCGAATGAGCCACCATGCTCTCGATTGGACACGTTGATCGGTTACTACACAATTGATCAAGCCCGTATCAGCAGCACAGCACGTATATAAGGGGCCTCATCCCATAGAGAGCGCAGTCAGCCTTTTGTAACGGCTCCTGGAAGGTAACTACGAGTCACTCTCTGGACGATTTTTGACCGAAGGGGAGGTCTCCCCTACGGTGGACAGTGAGGGAGGCTTCCTCGTTGTCGACCGTGGTGAAGATGCTGTCCTTGTAGTGGACCGCGGTGAGGGGTGACGCATTTCTTCGAGCCGTGACATGGATTGTATCCTTGTTGGAGGAGAACCTCTTTCTTTGATAGGGTGGGACGCCGCCCTCAGCGCCCCGTGCTTGTTTTAAAGAACAACGTGCTTCACCGTTGGAAATAGGGTGCGGCAAGAGTTTTGCCTCTCTGCGCCAAGTAGTCCTATCGAACACGCCACGTGCTCGTCGGAGCAGCAAGTGCTGCAGCGAAAGTTCCATTCAACTCGACTAGGCCAGAAAGCCTGTCGTGGCCAAATCGGACCACCCCAGTATCTGAGAAGCTATCAAAATATATAAGAGCAGATTTTCGGATTAATCGATGAGGCCTTTCGGCAGCATTGACTTGTATATGAAGTAATAATACCTAGTTGAAAGCAATGTCTGCGATAGTCTCCAATTATAAAGATTATCTTGATCGATTGAGTGGCTCCCGAGCAGGGCTAAAAAGAAAAAAATTCCGGGGAAAACGTACCAGAAGCACACGAAATCCCGCACCCTCACTCCTCTCACTATCAGTGGAGCTATATGTTGTGACAATAAAATTTTCACAAAGTTTCACAAAAACGCTGAACAGAAGCAAACAGTCGTCAAGGCGAAGCTCGACGTTCCGAGAGCTTTGGGAGGAACGTCCTGGGGTTGCAGCAGAAAGACAATCTTGACGACATATCGAGCCATTCTGCAGCCTGCATTGGAGTATGCTGCACCTGTCTGGCAGCACACCGTGTCGGACAGTTCCTGGACTAAGATGCAACCACTTCAGAATGCTGCACTTCGAATCGCAACCGGATGTGCAAAAAAACTCACCGATTGAGCACCTTCACGCCAAGGCCCGTATCTTGCCAGTGAAAGAGCATTGTCAGCTCCACGCTCAGCAGATGTCTATTAATGTCCTTAGGCAGCCTAATCATCCGTCAACAAGACTATTAAATCCCGTAAGAGTGAGACCGATCAGAGTGCCACTTGCCGATGCTCCGAACAAAGTGAATGTACAGAGATGGACCGACTCGAATCAAGAACGGCTTCTTCTCTTACGCGCGGAGCACACCCGGTTCGTGAAGGATCATCTCGCCAAAGCGGCCGTCAACCCTATTCTCGGTGATGTGCCGCCCAGGGTATGTGATACCGAGTCCGAGCTCGGTAGGCGCGCCAGGTGTCTCCTCGCTTCGTTGCGCTGCGGACATTCTCCATTGCTTATGTCTTACCTGCACAGGATCGACAATAGCCAGCCTGACGTGCGCCCGGACTGTGGAAATCAAGGCCACGACACTAAGCACCTATTTGATTGTCCGGAGACGCCAACAACGCTCAGTACAATGGACTTGTGGACGAATCCAGTGCTGGTCGTCCAGTTTCTCAACTTGTAACGAAACCCCTCTCAGTGGCTGCAAAGAAGAAGAAGACAATAAAATTTTTGTGCACGCGTCCTTTGAAATTCTCTACCCTCTGTTGCTCAGTTCTTTCTTTTGTACCCTAACTGATACTGTTTTGAACGAAATACTCTTCCATTTTCGATTGACCCACTTGGCCATCGGTCACAACCACCGAGAACATATTCAATCAACCTGACTAGACCGACATTTTTGAGAGATTTTCGCCATTTCTTTGTAATTTTCATAACACCTGGTGGCTAACGCATTGTTTTAAGTAGGAAACTCGGAAACGAAAATAATCATGAACATTTTTGGATGATTGATTGATTTGATTTAACTAACAAAGGTATGCTGCAGATTCCGTACTATTGCCCGGAATGAATGCTTCAAACATGTGTTCATCTATGTGTTTGCGCTGTTAGCTCAGTCGGCAATGTTCTTTATGTTGGGACTTGATTTCGTTCTTGCTGTAACAATGCCTCTCAGGTGAGTTCTTGTTATGTGAAAATTATTGGATTGCATTTGTAAACGCGCAACGCCAACAGAGTATAATCATGAGTTTGATTTTTGAAAGAAACAGTGGGATCTTTGATACCAAGAACCAATGCTTCAAGACATATTCCACAATCCTTGCCGATAACAACGGCGTTTTCAAAAATGCTCAAAACCTTGTGCAAGCGGAATTATTAACCACTAAAATCTGTGACTTCGATTGACACAGATTTTTTCGACGAGTTCTCAGAGGCTTGTTTCTTACTCTCGCTCGCAGCCATGCTTCGGGTCGCGATTAAGAGCATGCGTGAAAACCGGGAAAACGGAAAGCGAAAAGTTTAACTGAAGTCTTTCTCCCCCTTTCATTCTATTGAGTTTCGGTGGAGGGTTGTAGCTGCTTTCAAATCGAAGAATTCTCAGAAAATGCCAGCCGGAAGGAGTACATGAATCGGTTGGCCTTTTTGAAATTAGTGCTACCAACGATAGGTTGGCATGATTCACGGCACCCTCAAGCCGGAGAATTGACGAGTATCTCATTCAGGCATCGTGTTTTCACCACGCTGCCATATGTTTTCTACATGTGCCTGCCACCCTTCTTGTTCTCTGCATTCTCCACTTTCTTCAGTGCTTTGTATACGGATGGCAATCTTCTCGACTTCTGCACTCCAATTCAAGGTGGGGATTGTTTTAAGGACAGCGATCATGACAACGAAAGTGGTTGCGGTTTCACCGGATAACGAAATTTCGACGTACCTCTGCGGCAACCATTTCGAACAAGTGAAGAACCGATGTTAAGAAATTGAGGGTGACCCTTTGATCACATACATTGCATTCTCATTCCTTCATAACGTTAACTCGTCCAGTCGCAAAAGCAGATCGCACTCTATAGAAAAACAATTGAACCGAACTTTATCGTTAAAACTTCATGCAAGCCTCAACGGTTTCAAATCCTAAATAGCATGTGAAAGTCTCTCTAGAAATAGAATCTATTCCAATCTACATCATCGAGGGGCACTTTACAATCTTCTCTTTTGTTGAATGCTTGTATGTAATCAGTTGTAAACTCATTTTATAGCTATACCAAAGAGCATGGGATGGGGATCGTACGTCATCAACGGCTTGAATGCTGCCACCCTTATTCTAATGGTCGTTGTGATTGCTGTGGTTGGAACCGTTCGCACTAGAAACCAAAAAAGTGAGTGGATTAAGGAATATAATATCCCTTCCGTTCTATGTAATTCTATACGCTAAGACCTGTGAGGGAACAAAAAACAAAAACACGTTTGGGTTGAAGGCAGCGTTTACGATAATCATCCTTGGAGACTTTCCACAGTGAAACGATAGGCGAGAACGTTCTTAGGCTCCCAGTGTCGAAGGAACGATAGGAAGTGAGCCAGGAGTGGCAAAATAGCGGCTGCAAACAAGCGCTCTGTAGTCCCAGAACCGCTCCATGCCCCTTTTCCGCCCTCTCGATGTGAACAAATGAACACTCGAGATCGTGAGATGAGCGATGGTTCCCGATCTAAGCCCCGTTCTTCCCTTCATTCCCAACTGTTGTCTTTGCTCATATCAGCTCGCATACATCGGCTGCAAAAGAC
Organism: Aplectana chamaeleonis; assembly: GCA_029168955.1. Lineage (NCBI taxonomy): Eukaryota > Metazoa > Nematoda > Chromadorea > Rhabditida > Cosmocercidae > Aplectana > Aplectana chamaeleonis. Next base: position 101,891 of record JAPDOI010001203.1, read on the forward strand.
GGAAGTTGAAAGCCTCGGACAACTTGTACACCATGCTTCCCTAGCTCAATTTTTGAGGGACCATAACTCCATCCCCAGAAAGTCTCGTAAGATTCCAGAGACATTATTGGAATCAGCATGGGACCGTTTTCAAGATGATATTTATTTTGAGCACTGACTTCAGTTTTACGGAAACAAGAAACACGGTAGACTCTTTATGGGATTGACCAATTATATGACGTTTGCTTGTGAATCCCCGACCCAATACGCAGCTACTGTGAGCTCAATGTAGTTTCCAGCTGTGGTCTAAACCAAAATTGTGAGCCCGCTTGAGCTGCTCGGCAGATGACAGCACAATAGCTAGTAACGCGATGGATTCATTTGTGAAAACCTGCATGACAGAAAAACCAGAATTGCTTGGGTGAGTACAATACCGCTGGTATCTAAGTAAAAGAGGAGCGAATTTGCCGCAGTGGGCAACTGAAGCGTCTTTCGACCACAGCTTGCCTCGAAGTGCTCTGTTTTCAATTTTATAAGAACCAAAATGTTCATAGTGCCACATTCTATACAAATATATGAAATAATTTCGGAGCTTCCCCATGGCAACCCTTTTCGAGGTGGAGTTATTTAGTTTGATAATAGTATCACAAAATTACGAAGCCGTTTGGTCAAAAGCGGCCGTACGCGTTTTTGGCATTGTCAGAATGAAAATGTTTTTCACCTTGAAAAATAAAGTTTCTTCCTAATTTTGCAAAATATTTTCACGTGATTAGTTGGAATAAGAGATGCTGAAAATTTCAGCGTTTTAAAAATTCGAAACGGAGCACTTAGGAGCGAGTTGTGTTGGGAAGACGCTCAAGTTGCCATTTTGGCAATTTCATCCTTTTTCCTCTTGGATAGCAGCGGTATTGTCTTCGAAGAGTATCCGTTTTTTTTCAGGTCTCCGAGTGTCTGTACGATCCCAGTCTTCATCATCTCCCTGCAGTGATGAACTGAAAGTGAGCCTTGATTCTGTCGAAAATTTTGAATAGATTTCTTCCTAGCTGATCTAAGGGCCACCAGTACAACTCAAAAGTCTGTAGAACCAAGTGGAAGACACTGTTTTCGATACTTTTAGCTTAGGGTTTTCAATGAATTACAATTATGGGAGCACTCGCCGTTTAGTGTGCTTCACGAATTGGGGTTTTCTAAGGGACCTTTCGCCATTTGCGTTTACTAGAGGGAAACACTCAGAAAAAATAAGAAAAGTAAGATTTGTTTCACTGCGCGTATGATGCTCATAAGGGTTTCGTGTTTTATTCTCGAGTTTCGTCTGAGGTGTACCTTACAACTTGCTTGAATCATTGGTCATTACAAATTTGGTAGACAGATTCATCCTTTATTCATCATTTGACTGCTGATGTTATAACATCAAGCATCACTCACTCAGCGCTTTACGAATCGATGTAAGGTCGCACATGTACATGGTTGCGGTGTGATTTCGAGCGGCTACGGTAGTTCTTAGCGTGATTGAAGTGCATTCGCTACGGCAGGTCGACGATCTGATCGGATGATTCTACAACTAAAGATGTACAGAGGGATTGGTGGAAATCGGGGTCCTACATGGCGTTGGTCAACGAAAGCTTGTTCAGGTAGATTTTTGTCTAGCACGAAATCGGATGCTCCGCTTGGGGTGAATGAGTTGGTAGATTGATCTGTAGTTGATATATTAGGCATTGTATAAATCCTAGTAGTAAATAGAATTCAGATCTGCTACAAGTTACTTCTTCCCTAGTTCAACTAGCTGGCCCGACCGGGCCCATTATCAGAACGTGCTGAATCGTTTTGTGTGGTTTTGCAGAGAGAAATTTATGAAGATTTGTTGGAAGAGTAATGGAAAATAACGTTCGAGAAATGACCCACACATTTGAATAATATTACTCTGCAGATCGCAAGCGGGTCTTGCCTCACGCAGTGTTGCGCACGACCATTCATACCATACTCCAAAAAAAACTACCGAGAGAACTACCAGGTTGTCCAATAATTCTTGTCCGAAAATTTCACCATTTTTAATTTTTTTCAACTTCATTGAAAAACAAGTCTATTCAACAATATAATAATCACAGTTATCCACAACAGTGGCCCATCGATTGGGCAGGTCGCCGATGCCCTTCGCGCTAAACTCCGGGGGCTGCGACTCGAAGAAGTCCGCGATGTCGGATTTGAGGTTGTCGTAGTTGGTGAATTTTCTTCCGGCCAAATGGTGCTTCAGCGGGCGGAACAAGTGGTAGTCGGAGGGGCGAGGTCCGGAGAACACGGCTGATGGGCAACCGTCTCCCAGCCGAGCGTCGCCAACTTCTGCTGGGTCTCCTTCGCCACGTGGGAGCGCGCGTTGTCGTGGCCCGTCGGGGACGCTTTTCTCGGATGGCGGCGGGTAGTTTTTTGAGCTGATCGGTGGAAATGGAGGCGGTGACCGTCCTGCCTTGCGGGAGCAGCTCGAAGTACAGCATGCCCTTGGTGTCCCACCAGCAGCAGAGCATGATCTTCAGCGGGTGCAGGTCGGCTTTCGGCGTCGTCGGCGGCTCTTCTCCGCGCGGGATCCAGACGGCACAGCGGGCGACGTTGTCGTAGAGGACTCAGCTCTCATCCCCAGTGACCAGGTCCTTGAGAAACTCCTTGCGATGCGGACGAAGGAGGAGGGACTGGCAGACGGCCACGCGGCTCTGCTTGTTGACGTCCGTCAGACGGTGGGGATCCAACGGGCCAGAACTTTGTGGTAGTCGAGTAAGTTGAGTTGATTGTGGATGGTGAACTTGCTGCAGCCGAGCGTCGTCGCCAGTTCACGGGTGGTGGCTTCTGGCTCCTCCCTGATACAACGACGGACTTCGTCATCATCCACCGTAGAAGGTCTCCCGCTGTGGTCCCTGTCCTCGAGGCTCGTGTCGCCGCTCTCGAAACGATTGAACCAGCGTCTGAGTGTGCGTTGGAACACTGCATCCTCCTTGCACGCTCTGCAGATGTTGGCGGCCGCGGTGCCCGTGTCGTTACCCAGCAGCCACTCGTAGTACACGAACGTACGAATTCGACCTTGGTCCATTTTAGCTTGTACTGGTAGCTAGACGCGGCGACTGCGCCTTATATACCCCTAGCGTAGAACTTTGAAGAACCTTCTAGGAGGTTCTTACACTTGCCTGATATTATAACACTTCTAAGGAAAATTATAGAATTTTGAAAATTTTCGGACAGGAATTTTCGGATGGCCTGGTATTTCAGCTAATGCGTTCTTTTATTGTGCTTGTGGTGGTCTTTATCTGCTCATGGTGTATTTCTGCAATATCATCACACATCGCCTTAAGATATCTACGACATGAAGTGTCCTCAATCGTGCAGACCTACAACGTGAGTTAGTAATGCCGCTTACTTCCTCTTTTGACCACTCAATCTTCTTACATAATTATTTTCAGGTAATACTAGCGCTGCCAACGTACTGCCAGTGCTACTTTGTCACTTACATTCGATCAGCTCGATATCGTTCAGTTTACAGGAAACAGCTACGTATTCTTTTTTCCTGCTGCTCTTCAAGTGACCCTTCTGAAGAATTCAGTCGAACAAGTGCTGTGTAGCCCAGGATACTAGCGCTGGTACGAATGCACTTTATTTTAAGGATCAGTTAGCAGCTGCCTGAGACATTTTTCAATTGCATTTCGCGATCTACTCCAGAAATCACGTCACGCAAGCGTTCAGACGCAACCATGATGACGCCGTTCGTGGTTCTAGGGCTGTAATAACAAAGAACTTTGAAGCCTCTACCAACATCCTTTTAATTACTCCCAATCATCCTGTCTCTTGCACCGCACAGAGATCAATACGCCTACGCTGCAGAGCGGTCTGACAGTGTGCCGACATTCAGCGTTGCAACGCGAGTCTTTTCAACCTTAAAGAACTTTCGGTCGGACTAGCTAGGTTGCCCTTCTGCCGTCCTTGCTTCAAAGACCCTAGCATACACTCACCACTCACGGGGCTCCGTAAATGGGCGTCGGCTACAGCGGACGCCGAAGCCTTCAGGAATTCCTTTAGCACCATGGTATGTGGTGTTACAATAATATTCATCGGCGGACCTGTCACACGGGCGCTTCGCCCTGGTCTGTCGCTGGAACACGAAAGACAGAGTCGAGTAGTTTCCATTGGCACCAACAAGGAGAAGCAGGCTGCGCCACCGGCCGCGAGCTCTTTCATGTTGGTCGTCAACTCGTTCGATGAAGCTCAGCAATTCCCCCTTTTTTATCGTGTGGTTTATGGGAAGGGAACGCTTCTGACTTGAGGGAAAGACGTAAACCTACGCGAGCGGGTAGGGAGATGTTCTAAAAACTCTTGCTCTGTACTCTTTCAAATGTGCATGCGATCATCTGAGAGGGTGTTTCAGAACACTTATAGGCACAGACCAATCTCAAAACCATTTTTCTGTTCCTCTGTTTATCTTGAAAATGGTCTCACGCTTATTCCAATACTACTGGAATCGCAGAAGACCTACTCGGAGCGGAGGTATGGAATCTCAAAAATTTAGCTGCTAAAGTATTGCGAGCGAGTTGTCCGAGGCTTGTAACTTCCGCCATTTGCAATCGATGTGTGCGAGCCGACCCGAACAAAGAGAGAGGTCGGGAATGAAGGGAAGAACGGGGTTGTCGATCGGAAACCATCGCTCATCTACCCACGATCAGCTTCGACCAAAAGCAGCTGAAAAACTATGGAGGTAACGCGGTGAAAAATGGGCCAGAATTAGAGTTTCTAGGGCCCAAAGAAGCCAGTTCCTGCACACGTGCACAGCCATGACGAAAAATATCGCAGTCTCATGCCGAGCCGTCAAAAATAATCGACATTTAGAGTACGAAATAAAAGCAAATTTACTGGATAAAAACAGTTGAACAATGAAAGAAAGGACTCCAGTCAATGTTTTTGACTAGATGTGTACATAAATCCGAAGGTTCATTGATTGAAATTCATTTTCAAGCCAACTGATGTACTTTATATTAGAGATCATCGATTCCGATGATGTGGAGTGGGCTCGTCCACCATCAAAAGACAAGAAAGTTCAGCTTTCAAATTTGGCCCAAAACAGTGGTTTTTTCGCGATTTTTTATTATAGGTCCTACTACTCGAGACCCAGAAAAAGATTTGGAGAAAAAAAGACGACAACCATATTTGATCGCGACCACTGCCTTTAAAGGCACCATCCAAACTCGGAATCGTCCTCCAGTTTTCTGCTCGGACAGAATTTCACGCTGGTTGGTTTCTTCAGAATCGCTCAGAACCCACTACGAACGGAGTTATGGCCCCTCGTCATTCGCAGCTGTCGCTTTAAAGTCACAGTCCTAGCTCGTGGGCAAAATTTGATATTATGGTCCAACCGCTGTGTGTAGTAACCCTGCCAAACGCGGAATCTCAACTCTTCAGAATAAGCGAGTAAAATCGAGCACCCATTCCCTCCGCCTCCCAAGTCAGCACCCATTCGCTCCGCCCTTATCACAGTTTCCAGGCTCAGTAGGAACGAGACTAGCCACGAAATTTGATCAAATCTACGTTCTTCCATTTGCTATCGGTCTAGCTTCGTATTGCGGTTCACTCTAGTGCGTTGGTTGCGAATGCCGAGGAAAAACAAGCCCGAGACAACTCGTCCACGAATTTCTAGCTAGTATGATCCACAATCTTTGAGGGGCCATAACTCCGTTCGTAGTAGATTCTGAGAAAATCTGGAGACACCGCTGTTATCAGGGTGAAAATCTGTCCAAGGTATGCAGAAAAACTGGAAAACCATCCTGAGGTTGGACTGTGCCTTTAAAGTAGACTCCAATACACAGCTGGACCGATAGCGAATGGAAGAACGTAGATTTTGATCAGAATCCATGGCACTTCTCGTCCTTATTGAACCGAAACCACTGAGATGGGAGGAGCAAATGAGTGCTCGATTTTTTCTCGCTTGTTCGTAAGAGTTGAGATTCCGCGTTAAGGCGTGGCTTACTCTGAGAGTTTTGGCCGAGAAATAGCCGCCAACTAGCCGCCAAATAATGCTTTCCGCAAAATAGCCGCAAAATAGCCGGCGAATATGTGATATGTGGTCTGCTTGGGTATCCCTGCGGAAAAAGTGATCGGCATGGGCGTGCTTTTGGTGCTCATATGTTTTAACTTATGTACGTGCACCGATTTCGCACCATCGTATAATAAGGAGTCCGAAGTGTCAGTGCGATCCCTATAAACAGTTACTTCAAACACTGTGGCATCAAACCTCTGCATGTTGCACAACTGAGTCCACCATTCGTCACATTGCTCCTGGCAATGGTTTTCGGCTTGTTAACAGGGTACGACTCAATACATACAAACTCTGATGCATATCCAGTCAACTTTAAATGAATGGAGCGGTCGCTTTCTCGTGGAATCATCAGTCATGTCCTAAAACTACTTTCCGCTTGAACTTCGCGTTCTAAGTTTTGATTGATATACCAAACCACACCATTCAGGCAATCCTGAACGCAAACCTGGGTTTTTTATTATATTCGTGGCTAATACTGATATCCTTAAGGAAAGGTTTTCTACAGCCGTGGGTTTCCGTCGCTAAAAATAATTCGCTTCCCGCGCTGAAAGAGCTAATCTTTAACCTCTGGTCACGGTTCACTGGTCTGATATATTTCCCCCACAAATGCTTTTCGAAGCACTGGAACATCAGTAAAATAAAATGCTCTGGATTGAGAGGACGAGTTCTAGTTCCACTTCTGACGAGCCTGCATATGTCTTATATAAACCTCTATTTTTCATGGCTCTTCAATTTTATAGTCGTCATATTTTCTTCGCTCATGTTTTGAACCGGGAACATTGAAAAACATATGTATGTTGCACCAAGTTCTTTCTAGAACTCTGTTTCATTCTCCATTGCTTGAATACAAATCAGGTAGCAAAATCTCACTGCTTTTCTCTGACCTCAGATAGTTGAACTGGTTGCGAAAATTGTGACGGCTGACATCCGGTCTTAGAGAAGCTTCTTATCGTCCTTGAAATTCGGACACACACACCGTAAATAGTCCCTGAGAAGCAGCTCTGCTTCCACGGAATGCGAGGCGCGAGACTCTAGAGCGACCGGATAATTTACATCACCGTATGCGTTGCTAGTGAGTTTTCGCGTTCATCGTGCTCGGGGGATACCAAGGGAACTACCATGAAAGGAACTTTCGTAGGCTCACCCCCTCATTCAGCTGGCTCTAAAGTCCTTCGTTGTGATTATTTCGAGGAGAGAACAGTGAGACGTCCTCTTCTGAGAGGACGTCTCGCCATTCTTTCTCGACCGAGTGATAAAAACCCAATCCGGTCTACTCCCCTCAGGAAATTCCTCGCAAATGTGTGAGTCTTACACGATTTTCGGTTGTTTTTTGCCGTAACTGCAGTTCAACGTCGCAGTGCACGTTATGGTATGTTTACACAAGGTGCTGAGTTGATCGCAAAACGCTTGGCTCCGGGCGAGATTGAACCAGCATATTCCCTTTCCGGGAGCGCCTTATCGCACTGCTGCGAAGCCCCAGCGCCGCTCTCACTCAACTGCTCGGTAAAACTTCACCGAAGCAATCTCTGACGGTATTCCTGTTTCATCCCGTTATGCGGGTGAAAGGATGATTGTTCCGGTGAAGATTTACCGAGCAGTTGAGTGAGAGCGGCGCTGGGGCTTCGGTGGTGCAGTGCGATAAGGCGCTCCACCGGAAAGGGATTATGCTGGTTCAATCTCGCCCGGAGCCAAGTTAAGTTTTATGATCAACTCAGCACCTTGTGTAAACAAAAAATGTGTGAATGATGAACGCGAAAGCAAAACCACAACGTATAGGGTGATGCAAATCGGCCACTCTCGTTGTGGCTTCGTGCATCGCAATAGGATTCAGAGCTGGCTCTCTAGGATTGTATAGAGCACCTCTGTGCGAATTTCATAGAAAATATGAACAAAATGATGGCCGCTAGTACGGATTTCTATGGAATATGAACTGTTAGAGCCCCCGTGAGAGACTGTCTTCGCCTCATGCGATATGGGAAGGTTCCAGAGTTGTGTCGAGAGAAAATCCACCATCGCTCTGGGGAAGTTCCTCCCCAATGCCTTAGTTGCCACAAAGCACGTGGTCTGTTCGAAAAGCGATTGATCAACTTTAAAGGTGAAAATCAGAGTCAAAGCGATGGAACCATAAAAACAAATGATCTTAATCAATGAGTTAAGAACATGGAGTTCACTTAGAATGAGTCATCTGATGTCGATTATGTTCTTCAGTGCTTTTTTCAAGGCAATCTAACTATGTAAAGTGGAATTCCAACGGAGCTCTACACTGATTCACTGAGAGTCTATATTATGCTTCGAGTAACCCACATATTCTCTTTCCTTCCTTTCTGTTAACTTTTTTGTCATCACGTGCTGACTCCACCCTTCGTTTCGTCCAGTTCTCTTTCCCTTACTGGATTCGATTTCGGCTTCGGCTGCTGTGTTGCGAGAGACAATTAATTCTAATTTTTGAAGGATTGATCGGATTGTATTTGAAGATTGCTCTAGTTGTGAGTTCAGTTCTCATTCCGATATCTTCATAAATTTTTGAAGGAGAGATGCAGACGTATGCTCTATTTCTTTCACTATTAAACTTCATTGAATCCGTTTCGCTGGCCAGGCTCTGCCTATATTATTATATAGAAGGTATTAATACTACAGCGAGTAGAAATCACCCATTCCTTCCACAAAATCTCATTGCTAAGTAATTGAAAGACGTGCTTCTCTTACAGATGAAGAGTTCTAAAACAAATTGGAGCCTAAATTATTATTACAATAGGTTAAAGAGTTTCTATCTCTTGATCCTTCAGAGAGGAGATTACGCTAAGGTGTTTCTCCAGCGGAGATGGTGGGGTTTGGTGTGGGACAAGGTCGTGCGTAATTACATACGACTAACGCCTAACGGGTTTATCGACCGACGGGCTTTTTGAGTGTTACGCGTAACGACTAATGACAAACGAAATGAACAGTATTTTCGTAAGCAATCTCAGAATTAGATAGAAAATGAATAGTTGGTCAATTTGAGCTCTAACTCATAGATTAAATCAGGATTAATACTTATTGCTCAGTTGATTGTTCGAGGTGGGTGATTCAAAACAATAGTGGTCTTCTGTTTTATTATTTCTAATGACACTGATACGCAGTTCTGAAACTCCCACATTATGATCCCAAGCTAAAACCTTAAAGGCAGTGTTCGCGATAATCTTCGATTTTGAGATTAATTGCTGATCCGATTGTTTAGCCCCCGTGTAGAATCGAAGTGCCGCAGAAATGGAGGAATACGCACCAGAAGGGCACGAAGTCCTCAAATTTCACCCCGTCTCTTGAGTCTCACTGGAACGGTTTGTTGTGACAATAAAATCCATTGTGGAACCGTTTTTTAGCAATTCATTACTTTCTGTTGCTTCGTATTTTCTTTCATACCCTAACTAATACTGTTTCGCCTAAATATTCTTCCATTTTTGATTAGCCCCATTTTTTTCCGGCGACAACCACCGTGAACATGTTCATCCAATCAGACAACTAGTCCAGGCCAGAGAATAATGCCTTTGAAAAAAAGACGTTTTAGTGCGTTTCTCGCTGTTTCTTCGTAGTTTTGGTAGAACTTGGTTGCCAACGCATTGTTTTGAGTAAAAAATTTGGGAACTCAGATCATCGTGAATACTGCCTTCAATCAAGCGAATATGAGCATTTTCATAGCCTATCCTCCAGAAAGCAAACCGGGTAGGTGACCGCGTCCTGCGGCTGAAGCAGATTGCAAGCTTCTTTGTCTTGCCGACGACTTTCTTTTCATTTTTTAGTTCAGTATTCAGTTCGTTAGGCTATAAAATATTAAAATAAAAACTGAAGAATTGTCGACGAGACTAAGAAAATTCACCTGTGATCTGCTTCACTCGCGAGGCGCGGCCACCTACCCAGCTCACTTTTTGGAAACGAGACTGTAGCTGCAGATAGGAGAAGACGCACAGCGATTTTTCGCGTGTTAAACTCCCTACTTCGCAGCGGACGGTCGCGCCGCGGCAATCACTGAGCAGCCGTTCAGCCTATAGGGTTCTGTGTCATATCCCGCCCTGAGCTACAGGTTCCAAGAAAATACAAGCTTGGAACGTTTGTTTTTTGCGCTTTATGTACCTTCCAAAATGCGCATTGGTCTTTGTCAAATCCAGAAACGGACCTTAAAATTGTGTTCAGCGCCCAAAACTGCTCACCTGAGCGAAGTTTGGGTGAAGGCACATTTTCCCAACTTTGTAGAGACTGAGAGCGTTTGAACTTGTACGAATTTTCGCTTGGGCGTTTACTTATGCCAATTAGAGGGCTCTAGCAGTCTTTGAAAAATTTTCCAGATTTAACCTAAAATCCTCCCACTTGGGTTATTTAGGGCGCTGATCACGAATTAGAGGTTTACCTGCCGATTTTCCGATGTTTTCGACTAAAATCGTTTAAAGCCTTCAACCGTTTGAAATTTTCAGCGCAAAATGCGACTTTTCACGATCCCGGAACGCTAAGACAGAAAGGGTCTAAAATGTTTCTGTAAGGGTTATTTGGAGTGTTAGACACAAATCTCAAGTCCTTTCATCGATTTTTGGCAGCTTACGGTAGATTACGGTGGATATACGGCAGTTTAGTCAAGGTCTTCCATGGGACCCCCGGGGGACGAGACATCCTGAAAAATTTCTACTGACAGTTGTGGGGGATGGATAGGGTAACAGAAATCTATGTTGCGTTTTCCCTACGGACCCTACGATATTCCGGAAAAACAGAAAAAGCGATTGAAACTACTTGCAACCTTCTAATCGGAGCAGCTGCAGTGGACTCATATGCTCCGCACACATTTAGGTACAGTGAAATATTCATATACAAGATTTCACGAATTGATTCTGGCCTATTCGTGAGATATAAGCCGTTTCCGAGCTCACCTTGCATCCCATTCCTCTTATCACTTGATTGAAGTTGCCCTAGCCAGCGAGAAGGGATGGTCGAGAGGATAATGACCATGAATACTAAATTACGCAGGGTCCTCCTAAAGGCACAGGACACCCAAAAAAATAATTTTCAGATTTCTTGCTGATCTTGGAGAGAGTCACATGCCGATCACAGAATTTTGTAGATTTTTCGATAACGTTTTTCATTGTGACCACTGTCTTTAAAGGCATAGAACACAAAAGAAATTATTTTTTTACTTTTAGAGCTAGCGTTGGAGAGAGTTGCAAGCTGATCACAACTGTACCTCCAAAATCTTTCAAGACCCCCTTGGAACAGAGTGATGGCTCTTCAAAGATGCCTAGATTTTGAGTGCGAACAAATTGGTGGACGAGTGGTCTCAGGCCTGTATTTCTCTTCATTCGCAATCGTTGCGTGAGTGAAAGCCAGGATAAGGAGACAGTCCGGTCGTGGACTGAAGAACGACGACTTGTTGGAATTAATTCATGCTTCGAGACGCTATCGAGTTCGAAAATCTGTTAGGGGGTCGGGCCTGTGGTTATCGCTTATATCTCGCTTATTTGGAGGAAATGAGATCTGGCATTTGGCACGTGTTATACAGGAGGGGTCTTCTACACAATTACATGAAAATCTAGAATTTCATATCTGAGGGTGTACTGTGTCTTTAGACAGGCAGAAGTGACCGTTTTTCCATAACGTTTATCGCTCTGAATACTGAGTAAGTTGACACATTAAAACATGACGAATCTCGTAGAACACCTCCATTTTGGCAAAACAGTGTGAGGGAACACGTATGGATAAACAGTTGCTGCTGCCTCTTTAGGTTTTCTCAATTGCGAAGGAATGCTGGGGTTGTGGGTTCGATTCCTGCAATACATCTTCTGAAAAGATTGTTTTGCATTTATTCTATTGCTTATCCACGAGGTTTCTCATTCACATCTTAACTAGCTTTTTCCAATCTTATTGGATTTACAATTTCTATCGCTTGAATCCCTGTAGTATAAGAGCATTTCCTTACCTTATTCAAAAATTATTCTTCTCACCTTCTTAAGCTAGCATTTTGGGTCTTTCCTTCGGGTTAAAGCATTTCCTTTAAATGCACAGTACACCCTCCAATACGAATTTGGCCATTTTCATGTTATTGTGTAGTGAACCCATCCTGTATAACACTTGCCAAGTGCGAAATGTGAATTCCTACAAATAAGCGAGATATAGGTGACTACCGCGAGCCCGACCCCTTCATTCACCACCACAGGCTACACCCCCTTCCACACTTTTGAACTCAATAGCGGCTAGGTGAATGGGTTGAATTTCAACCCCGTCGTCGTTCTTCACTTCCTTGCCGGCCTGCCTCCTCATTCCGCTTACCCGTGGCAACTCGTCCACTAAGTTTTCGCCCTTGAAATACAGTCATTTTTGAGGAGCCATAACTCCGTTTGCAGGGGGCCTTGAGCGATCTCAGAGATACCATTCTGATTAGCGTGTGCTATTCTCCAAGATAGGCATAAAATCTGAAAAATAGTTCGCTGGGTATCCTGTACCTTCAAGCCATGATTTTTGTCGTTTATGAATCCACCCTAGGGCAAGTTACTGGACAATACCTGTGCAAAGAGCGGCAGTACCTGGGCCAAGAGTCTGGCAGTCTTTTAGCGAGAAATTGCATCCTCCATCCAGGGACTACCGTTCATAGTCCGAGTCAAGACCACTAGTTAGCTCACAACGGACACTAGCTTGCACGACAGAAACGACCACTCAACGGTTATCGGACAATCATTTGGAACCAAAGAACGCAAATCATTGGGGCCACTCGATACAGAGGCGCTAGATCTTGGCGTCCGGCTCGGTTAGCAGTTCATCGCCTTTAAGTCCTTCCACCTCTGGCCGCTCACGTATGTCGCAAATATGCTAGAGAGTAATTATCAAGTTGAAAGAGCTTTCGGATGGAGTGTCGACGATTAGCGATTAGCGAGCTAGTGTAGAAATGCAGACGCTAATCAGTAGTCACTTTTAGTTTAGGACGCTAACTTGGTGTTAGACAAGTGCTTATGGTTAGTAGCTATTCGATAACGCTTTCACTCAAGGCGACTAACGCTTTCGTCTTGAGCGGAGAACTAGCTTCCTAGGGAATGACAGAGCCGTTTTTGAAGAAATTCTTACCATTTAACAGCTTTTCTGTTCGTTAGTTGAAAAATGGATTTGACTACAGACTCTCAGTTTCAAGTCACGAATTTTCTAATTTACCCAATTCTTGCCCATTTCTCTGCTCGGTCAGAAGATGTAGTGAACCGGGGCTTAATTCTTTCTAGCTGTTTACTTGCTTCCTCGAGCTATTCCTTCTGGGACGAGTGACGTCGTAGCCTAATCTAGATAGCTGAATAGCCGGAGAACCTTAGCAGTACACAGTTTCCGACGTCTAATGTGCCGCTACTAGATTTGATAAAAGTTTCCAACGTGAAACTCTGTTAGATCTTTTGACTTTTTCATGCATGTTAACTTCTACGAAACATATAGTAGCGAAGAAGTAAGTGAAGCACCGAGCTATGTAAGTCTCGACAGAATCGTGTAGTTTGTTCACACCATGAAGCAATCACCACTTCCTCGCGAGTGCTGGTCAGCGAAAACTCCTAAGATACGAGAGCATGGGTTCGTCAAAACCAGCGGGGTTCGAGACATGTTTAAAAACGGCTTGCATTAGATTCACTGACTTCACTAATTCTTCCCAAAGGCTTTCTTGAGCAAAAAAGCTTTTTGAAGAAGCTTTTCCACACTCAGGTAGGAAAGATCTCTGACTACGCTTCAAATTCGAGCAAAAAGGTTGCGGACTCTTACAGTTTAGCTATCACTCTGGTCACTAATGACCTTACCGAAGTGGCTTCCCAAGGAGGCACTCACGTCTGCATGAAGATGCCGCCTGCTCGGAAGCAACAAGATAAGACACTATGATAGAGGGTAAACAGGGACATATTTCAGTCGCAACGGTCAGAAGTTCATTTTCCCAAAGTGCACCATCAGAAAAATGCATAGGGAGAAAGAGTAATGGAAAGTATGGGAACACTATTTTTTTTCAAAGCGCACCTACAATTAGGGTATAATATTCACTCTTCGGCAATCATTCTTGTCGGTAAGATAATCAGAATTGCTACCGCCAAACACATGCATCCATTTCTGTTTGCTCCTTCTTCTGAAGACATCATTCACGAATTCCAATTCCGACTTTTACATAGGAGAAGAAACTCTGATACTCTGCGTGTTAACTACCATGAAAAATGTAAGAGAGGAAACTGTTTTTCGTTGACAGTTCCGGTGTGGGAAAAGAAGCTTCACCCGGCATGTGGAGGAAAGGCAGCCTTTACATATGTTTACACAAGGTGTTGAGTTGATCGCAAAACGCTTGGCGCTGGGCGAGATTGAACCAGCTTATTCCCTTTCCGGTTAAGCGCCTTATCGCACTGCACCTCCGAAGCCCCAACGCCGCTCTCACCTACACTGCGTGCACTGCGACGATAAACAGAGTTACGGCAAAAAACAAGCGAAAACTGTGGAAGTCTCTACATAGTTAAGCCATAAAGTTTATCGACTTATAGTTTCTATTCGTACTGTTTCACTTGTCTCATTCACTTTCCTTCTCGTTTAAGGACGGGTGAGAATACTAGATGACGAACTGAGAATGGGCGATAGTTTGCCCCTTTACTCCCACTTCCAGCGCAAGCTTGAAGGCAGATCACGCGCTGGAAATCCCTACTACGTTTTTTTTCTTATTTTTGAAAAGACATATATATACAGCTCACCGTAATGTTGAAAGGACATAGTGCGGTTGCGGTCACACACTAAAACTACGGTGGAAGACGGTAGATTTCATTATTAATTTACAGCACAGCTGATTTCCTGGGTGAGTCACGGTTTGTCTTTTTTTCTTTTTTGCTTCTTCATTATTTTTGTTTCTGACTCTTACAATATCACGAATAGGGGCTTTTCGTAGTGTGTGAGAGTAAGTTGCCGCTTTTTCCGATTTTATAACATAATTTCAAAAACAAAAACACTTTGAAGCCCAAATAAACGGCTAATTTACCTTACGCATTAAGTATAGCCCCTATTCGCAATATCTAAAGAGTCAGAAACAGAAATAATGCCAAAATAAACATAAAAAAAAAGAAGAAAAACAGTAACTCATCCAGAAAATCAGCTGTGCTATCGATCGATAACGAAATTTGGCGTCTTCCACCGTAGTTTTGGTGTGTGACCGCAACTGCACATGTCCTCTTAACATTGCGGTAAAGTGAACCTACTTGAACAATATAACTGACGGAGGAACCAGGCTACGGCGCGAGGTGTGATACAACCCAACATTGGTCCAACCCCCCACCCAACAAGTCAAGCGATTTGCTCAGACCCCCTCCCCTGGGAAAGGAAAGTGATGGCGACGATCGTAGGGGGGAGGTCCTCACTTCGTAACTTTTTGTAGTGAACGAATTCCCAGACCAAGGCTACGTTTGTGCATCGATTGTATCAATAAATCCTAATAACGCAATGAACAAATGTTTTCCATGAAAGCAGACAAAAACAACACTCCTGCGACAATGACACCAAATGCTTCTTCTTTGGCTGAACATTCGTTAGTACCCTGAGGGCACATAGGTGCGGTGTTCGGCATGAAAAACACAATAAGTACTATGCTGTTCAGATGTTAAAACGCACCCAAAATTTCATGGACGAAGCTTTAAGCCGAACAGCGCTACATAGGGTGAGCGGAGCTTGTTTTCATGCCCTGAGGGCACATAGGTGCGGTTTCCTGCATGAAAACCACATTTAGTAGTTGGCTGTTCTGATGTGAAAGCACTCGAGATTTCATGGGCGCAACTTCAAGCCGAACAGCGCTACTTTGGGTGGGGTCCATGAAAAAATCGATTGCTTCGAAATATTTACAAGTATTTATCGAAATTTCAATTAGGGAGTTTTGCTTTGCGGAAAACCTAGTCACCGACCCGAGTAATCGAATTAGTTCTTCTAGCCGGTTCAAAACGCTTTTTGAAGACCCATTTTCAGGTGTGATACAATCGATTGTATCACACCTAATTTGTATGGATTTAGGTGTGATAGAATCGATTGTATCACACCTAAAAATGGGTCTTCAAAGACCGTTTTTACCCGGGTAAAAGATTGAAATTGATCAATTGGGGCCGTGACTAGGTTTTCCGCACGTTGTAGCGGAGCGAAACTCCCTAATTCAATTTTCGTTAAATACTTGTAAATATTTCACAGCTATCGATTTTTTATGAACCCCGTCCCACGTGGCGCTGTTCGGCTTGAAGCTGTGGCCATTAAAAAAATGAGTGCGTTTCATATCCGGAGCCAGTTACTATTTGTGGATTTCATGCCCGAAACGGCACCTATATGCCCTGAGTGCACGAAAACAGGCTCCGCCCACCCTCTTGGGCCTAGTGCTGCGTTCATGAAATTCAGCTTAAAGCTGTGGCCATGAGTTTTGGGTGCGTTTTCGTATCTGGATAGCCAATTACTAGTTGTGGTTTTCATGCCCGAAACCGCGCCTATGTGCCCTCAGAACATAAGGTCTTGTACAATTCCAAAGACAACATTGGAATCAGAATCGGAGCGTTTTCAAGGTAGTCAAAAAATAGAGAAGGGATTCTCATCGTGAACGCTGCCTTTAACACTAAGCTGACCAGATAGTAGTTCAAACACCATACACGCATCTGTTAGCTTTTGACGAGACTCTAACGAGTTTAGAACGAGAACTTTCTTGGATCGCAGTACATTACTTTAGAATCTCTTATGAGGTATTGCGGAACGGCGTATTTCTGATTGAGTTTTGGGTCAAGTGTTCGATTTCGATATGTTCTCTGTGATGATGCCCCGGTTCTGCTAAAATGTCAAGCTGAACCATACCTACATTTTCTATGTAAAAATAAATTGATAGGTTAGACCAGTTTATGTCGCCTCCTTCGGTTTCTCATGTCTCATTGACAGCTCAAATCCGGCCATCCAGTTCTACAAGGACGGCCGCCGGCATGTGTGGCTCTAAGCTCCAGGCGGTAGATCGTGGATTATCGAGGGAAGCCACAACTGTTCCATAACCTACACTTTCGCACTTCGCCCAGAATTTGAAAAAAAACCTAATCATAATTAATGTTTCGCTCGATCGCGAAGCACCGCTTTTTTTTCATCGCTGGCATCGAAGTACGGGATGAGTTTACCCTTTCTCCTTTTTTTTCATTTGGCATAGTTATCGATAATTATTTTTGGCGTTTTATAATTTTTTGTCATCTGATTGCCTTTTTTTGCGTTGTTTTTGTTCTCGTCGGTACCAGATTATTGTAGTGGCGTACTCAATGAGCGCAGGTATAAATAAAAACATAATTTATAGTGTTCCCCCTTGTATATAGTATGCACCGACACATTTCGTCATCCTGTAAAATTGTGACCTTTTCAGACTAGAATGTTTTCTGTACCTCATCTCACGCTTATCACTGTCATGATTATTTTCTTCAATATCGTTGGTTTATTCGGTAACATCAATGTCATAATTGCCACAGTACGCGACTTATCCTTGCGAACAAAAGCAGGTGGGGTGATTAATACTGTGGATTTCGGAAAATTTTTGTTTGACCAGTTGTTTTCAGGTCATTTGATGGTTATTCTTTGCTCTCTTCAAACCATATGTTTGTTGTCTGAACTCGGAAATCTGCGGGTCTATTGGAGGTTAGTAAGATTTTGAGATCACGAGATCTAGATCCTTCTAAAGAGGTGGCCTTTCTCCCTCATTCCAAGTTGTCGATGTGAGGTTAATCATGCCGAAATGGTCCTCTCACTGTCCTATTTTTCCATAGTCGACTGCTACGCTGATTGTTCCGCCCGGCCTGAAATGAGCGAGAAAAATTTTATGCATGTGCTGAAATTGTCAGTCTTGAGGAAGAATTCTGCGGCTTTCGTTCCTTCACTATAAGTGCAGAACGCGCACACTCCAGATTAAAAGCAAGGAACAAATGAGAACCTGATCAGACAACGCGTCGCTAAATCACAGTTTTTTAGCCTTAGTGTGCTCAAAATCTGTCTATTATTTTCAGTCTTGAATCAGTTATTTCGTCTAATTTTTCTATCAATAAATTCGCAGGCTTCGGGGGGATTCTCCCGGAGACAACGTTTAAAGGCAGTGTTCACGATGATTCTCGTTTCCAAGTTTTCCACTCAAAACAACGCATTGGCAACCAAGTGTTACCAAAATCACGAAGAAACGGCGAGAAACGCACTAATTCGTATTATTTCAGTGACATTATGCTATAGCCTGGACTAGTTGTCCGGTTGGATGAACATGTTCACGGTGGTTGTCACCGGTAAAACATGGGACTAATCGAAAATGGAAGAATATTTTGGGCAAAACAGTATTAGTTAGGGCCCGAAGGAAAGAACTGAGCAACACAGAATTGAGAATCGCAAAAGGCGGGTCCACAAAAGATTTTATTGTCACAACGAACAGTTCCATTGATACTTAAGAGGCGGGCTGATACTTGAGGATTTCGTGCCCTTCTGGTGTGTTTTTCTCGGTTTTTTCGTCATTTCGGTTCTACTCGGGTGCCAAACAATCGATTTAGCGATTAATCTCAAAATCGAAGGTTATCGTGAACACTGCCTTTAAGGAAAACAAAAAACTTTTCCCTGGTACTACAATCATAGTCGCCTAAACGAGCCAGTCTAGTGTGAAAGCTACGTTTGTGGAGGTCGCGATGCCAGCATTGATTGATATGTACAGCTCCTTTGTTTGGCAGAAGAAAGTGGGTGCCTGGGGGCTCCCGAGTATGTTCATAAAGAACTGAACAGAACAGAGAACATCTAACTCTGTGTCCACTTCTTTGACTCCACATCCCAGCACGCTTTGAGGCATCCTTAGTAAACATTATCAGATTGAAAGGGCCGTCAACGTCATTAAGCGGATATTTTTGAAGACGATGTCCGTAGTGTCATGTTTGTGTCAAGTGAGAGGGAAATCTGAGCTCAGAGCTTGAAAATCGGGGACGCTGTCAAACTTGTTATGCTGTCGAAAGTTCTCGAGAACCAAAGCTTATTAAGAGCTAACTTGGAGTCGCGGGACACAGTCAAACTCCGACCCTCTCCTTTCTACAAAGCAATAGTCAATGAGACCTTTGACGGAAGAAACGAAGGCGTTCGTGGTCGTAGACCAACTAGGATTAAATGGCCGGATATGGACCATGATGAGCACGAATGTAAAAGCTACCGGTTTGCTTATGATCAACGAGAGCAGGCGAAATATGTATCGTGCAAATTATACTTTGTGAAATGAACAGCGGACTACACATTTAGCGTTGAGGCGTTAGTTCTGCTTGAGCATGGAATCTCTGTGCTCTGTCCTGACCTCGGAACCTATTCGAACGTTTCCGCCAGACTCTGCAGGGAACCAGCAAAAAAGACTGCCCTGGCCAGTGAATGCCTGCCCTCGAAAAAATTGTATCTACTCGATAAGCGTTCACAGCTTATCACGCTGTTTGTCAACGAAATTCCACATGGCTGAACTGACAAAGAAAACTCTTCAAATTCAATTAGTTACTCCTTAAGCGTTAGACCAACATTGAAAAACCTTTGGGAGGATTTTGAGAATTATGAGCCATTCCGATGCTTTTGGTGGAGTACTTTTGTATTTCAAGACACCCATGGGTGTGAAAATTATTCCTCAGGGCTGTTTACACAGCTATGTAAACGACATTCCATAATATTCGCCGATCTGCGTAAAATCTGCTGTTGATTTAAGACCGCTCCCCTCATTGCTGCTTTCATGGCTCGAAGGAAGCTGACGGAAAATACCACATTTGCAGTTCTTGACTTGTGTGTCATAGCATCCGGCCTACGTGAAACTCGGAAGACTGAACAGTCATCCCCTCGTCATTACATTATCAACACTAAACACAAAATGGCATCAACACTGTTTCCTGGTTGGCTAATGAGGGTGATTTTGAGGAAAATGTCACAGAGAAGGTGGATAAAGGCCTATGATGCCAGAGAATATAAAAATGTTTGAAAACTTCTGTCGTGAAGCATACTCGACTGCTACTTGAGCAATAGTGCAGACAGAGCTCGCGAAATGCTGTTGAAAATAGGGAGAGAAGCGAAAACGTGAACGTGCGGTTAAGGTATCATATATGTAAAGTGTGCCCGAATGAGAATGGCGACCCACGCGGTAGGCGTGCTCGGCAGGCGGCCGTCGCATGTATCGCCCTCGGACGAGTGTTGGATTTCAACGACGGCCGTCCCCTCTCCGACTGATTGATCGGCGCAGTGCTTGCTGCCAGCCGGTGCCGGCCTCGTTCGTTGTCGATGGCGGTGGGGACTTTTCGCATGCTCGTCCAAGAGCGGCGAACGCGACGGCCGCCTGCCAAGCACGCCGGCCGCGTGGGCAGCCATTCTCATGCGGACGCACCTTAGCTGCTACGTCGTCATGGCCTGTTTTGAAAATACGCAAGTTTGCTTCGCTAGGCTGCTTCACACGGAACGTCCTCACTTGCAAGAGTTTTCTGTTTTCTAGTTTTCTACAGTTTCTACAGTTTTCTACAGTAGAAAGTTTTTTACATGGACGGTACGCTGATAATGAGTCCACCTATCAGAAGAGTCCTAACAAAACTTTTAAGGCAGTGGTCACGATGGAAAACGTTATCGAAAAAAACTACCAAAACCAGGTTAGATCGAAAACAGCAGAAAAACCAGTAAGGTACAATACCCGCAATAATTTTCCCAAAAAAGCCGCAAAAGTCGCGAAATCGCGACTTTTCCGACTTTTCGTCATAACTCCGCCTAGAATGCTCCATTTGAGCAATGAAGGACATATTTCGAATCAGCATCGAGCGCTATTTCTTTTGAGCTCTTGCATGTCTTACGGCCAAACAAGGCATAATGGGCTAACACAATCAATCGAGTTGGCGAAAGGGAAATTCAAGTATTTTCTGGTTATTTGACGTAACTCCACGTCCATCTCAACAGTGTTAACGTGATAGACAACAGTTTAGTAAACTGTCTGCTGCCAACCGACTTTTCTGCGATGCGAAATCTAGATTTTTTGACATTCCAAACCCGAATATGCCACCATTTATACAGCCACAAGCCTTCTCTTGCTTAGATTTACAGAGAGTAGCATTTTTTTTTGATCAACTGTGTCTGAATCCACCCATGGTGGAGAACTTGGAGAAAATTTAGAACGTGAAAAGTGAAAAAAACTCAAAATCGTGTAGTAATCATCGATAACTTCTATCTGTTTTCCGTTACCCACGATCAGCCGCTTCCCGAAATTCAGAATGCTTATGGTAAGGGCTTTCCAATGTTGTAATGTTTGCACGTTTAAGTTGGGATAAGTCCTTTGGTTCCTCAGATCCAAAGGAGTAATTTATCGTTAGTCCCTTGCTTTGCGTCTCTGAACGGGCTAGAATTAGATTTTGTAGTGCCCGAAGATGCCCATTCGTGCACACGTGCACAGCTCCTTCCCAAAAAATTCGCTGTCTTATGCCGAGCAGTAAAAAATCATCGACATTCAGAGGAATAAATAAATGCGAATTTATCTAATAAAAACAGTTGAACAATGAGAGCAAGCATTTCTGTCAATGTTTCTGACTAGATGAGCCAATGTTCACTGATTGAAATTTAATTTGAAGCCAGCTGATGTTCATGATATTAGAGATCATTGATGCTGATGATGTGGATTGGGCTCGTTCACCATCAAAAGACAAGAGAGTTCAGGCTTCAAACTTGGCCCAAAACAGCGGCTTTTTCGCGATTTTTTCTTGTAGAGCTTACTACTTGAAATCCAAAAAAGGGTTTAGAGAGGAAAAAAAGACAAGCATGTTTGATCGCGACCACTGCCTTTGAAAACAAAGAAACTTCGTTCATTTTACAGTGGCAGGTCGAAAAACTCGTGTGTTTGCAGTAGAATGGCTATGAATCATGCCGTTTGTTTCCGTATGATCTCAGTCTACTTGTTCTCAACTATCGCTCAGTCGCTGATGTTTTTTGTGCTTGCATTGGACATGCTGATTGCTGTTGCCGTTCCTCTAAAGTGAGTCGTTTTTCTACGCGGCAGCAGTGTATAGTGAGCATACATGAACAGTTAGCGCAAGCCGCATCGTATGTCACATTTTTGGGTGCTTATGTCGGTGTTGACACGGTCCGAACCATTCTTGTTCCTCTAAATTTATTGAAAGCGGCTGAACGCATCACCCGCAGCTTTACTTGGCCAATGGTATACTTCTGCAACACTAGGTCGATGCAGCTGAACACAGCGAAAACGACCCCGTGTCGCAGAACTCCCGCCTTTTAGACCTGTCGCTGTCGCAGTGCGCTGCACAGCGACGAGCGGCAATGACAGCAACAGTCTTTGGCACATTTACAGTACATCAGTCCTCAGCGACACGTCGCTGCGACGGACCCGTGGCAACTGTTCGTACGACAGCCAATGCCGTTCTGGTCCCGTCGAAATTTGTGCTAAATGTGCTAAATGTGATGACTATCGCTCATTACAGCGAAAAAGAATATTGTTGACCTTAGTGGACGATCCAACAGCAAGCTTCTATTATTAACAATCCGAAACTATGTTTTCAAGGAGTGGAATTGTGTTGTTTGCTGAGTAAAATTCGATGAGATATAAAGCCGAGAACTGTTGACACTCTTGTTCCCAACAAAATACCGGAACAAAGTTGCGTATCGCCTCAATATTATCGTATATTGCTCAATTGACATTTTTCTAGAAGATTGGGCATGTTGCTGTGAGCAGGAAATGGGTCGGCCATGTTTGAAGCGGCACTTATACTTTGCCGTAATTCGTAACTGCGTTGCCTACTCGGCATTACTCTAAATGTCGTGGAGTATCGTAGAGGTGTCCCATTTCTGTACCCGAAGAAAATTGAAGACACGTCTCATTACGGATGAGTGTGGCTGGCCCCTTCAATAGGTGGTGTCCCGCAAGAATTTTTTTGAGACATACTTTCTCGAAAACTTGGTTTATCCGTTCCTCAAACGCGGCGGTTTCCTTGTTGCTGATCGTAACACATTCTCCATTCATTTCTTTCTTGGGCTGTTGTGGACGAATGAACCAGACACCTGTTGCTGGAATCGACCATATTGTATCTAATGCAAAGTGAATCACTCCACCTGATCGTGGACCTTCCAAGCGGTCGCTTCTTCTCGCAAGGATTCCACTCAACCACAGCTTTGCTCAAATACCATCGGTTCTTCTAATCCCGTGTCATGCCCATGGATGATTTGTTGGTGTACTCGAGGGCATCGGTGGCTCTGGATAAGGATAAGATTGCTGCGTTGTGAAAGCCTTCACTTCGTTGTCAGTATAGGGTGTAGCCAACAAATTGTGATTCGATTGAAACCTGCACTACCTTCTTTGTGACTCCAGCTCTCTTGTCGGTGCGAAGGTTTAACTACACCGCAGCTTAGGGCACGAATGACTTGAATGCTGGTGAGCTGCTTTCTCCCCTCTTGTGATTTTCGACTTCAAGTCTCTGTTCGTGTTCAGCAAGCGCCCCAGGTAAACGTACTCTGTTGTTTCATTGTGTGGTGCCTCATCTAGTCGATTAGGAAAAGGATCAGCGAACCCATTTCTCATAACTTCTGCCGTCGTTGCGTTCAATAGTTGTCCGAACTTCTTGCCTTCTTCGTTGAGATCATCTCCGTCGCTTCTTGTGAAGTATGCGTCAAAAGAACGATATTATCAGCGTGTCTCATGTGATTAAGCAGCTTGACGCCAACTCCGTGACGAATCAAACCACAATTTCTCATAATCGATTCTAACACAGCGGAGAACGAATCTCGAGACTATTGCATCAAACAATATAATAAGTTGCAGGCATATGATGTGGCCAACTCTACCTTATGTCGTTCTCATGTGTGTACCGCCTTCTGTCGTAGCCGGTGCGGCATGGATCGCCTCCTATTTTCGTCTCGATAATGCAGATGTGAGAATGTGCCGACCCCCCACAGGTAAGGGCACGTTGAAATTCGAAGAAGCTGGGATCGATGTCAACAAAGCCTCTAACTCGGTGCCGTAAATGGGATTGTGGATACAGTACAAATGGAGTTATGGTTACAACACTCGAGAATTCAAAGAAATGTGCTTTTGAGGGTCTTACGGTCCACGGCAAACGAACCATTTTGGTGAAAATGAACGAATGCTTTTGAGCACTCTCTTTACCTCTTTCTTTTTCTGGTCTGATGCGCATTCCTTATTTCCCTTGTATTTCTCACTTTCTATTTTGAATTCTGCGCTGACTTGAGCAGCAGAATATGAATTTCCAGAAATTTGCCTAATCTGCATGAAGACGCGGTACTGGGCACACAATAATACCCATTCCTTTGTCCCTTCTGATGATATCCTGCTGTGAAATTCACTGCATGCAAAAACACGTGTCAGTGCGGATACAGATTTTAACAAAAGTATTCCAGCAGTTGCGCACGAGGTGGTCATGATGTTTACTATTATATTGATGGTTGCGAACACTCTAGCAATTGTTATGATGTTATCATTGGTAATCATTGTAAGAAAAAGAGGTGAAGTTTTTGAAAGTCTCAAAATTTAATTCATCTGTTCATTCATCGAAAAATTTCATTCATAGTTTTCAAGAATTCCTAAGAAGAGGAGGAAGGAGAAGAAGGAGCTGTTAAAAATTCTATGTAGAGCTTCATCGCATTTACAAAATTCAAGGCATTTGTGGAGCAATCTGCATTCAGAACCACGTCAGCAGCTAGCGATCGCGCTGCATGCTTTTCATCACAGCATTTGTGATAAGTGACCTCCATAGCAGTGGTCAGGCTCCGTCCACATCTTGCGAGAGCGTGCGATTTCGCAAATTCGATGTTCATCGTGGGCACTTGAATTGCTAGCCGCTCGCACGCGCTCCCTCTCGCGCTCTCGCTCTCTCGTTCTGGCGCGCTTACGCCGACACGAGAAAACCTAAACGAGCAGCAGCGACTGTTTATCCATACGTGTTCTATCTCAATGCTTTGCCAGTGGGAATGCTCTACGAGTTTCAACAAGTTTCCACTTGCCAACTTCCTGCGTATTCAGTGCTAAAAACTATGTGGATAAACGGTCGCTGCTGCCTGTTTAGGAGGCCCCCGCCAACACTACGAAGGAAGCAGCAAGTTTCTAGCTTACTACTTCATCACCAAAGCAGGCGGCATTAAACTTGTAGCGAAACTATTGCCCATGATTTCTATAATCCCACCGCGGAAATCGAAAACCGTGGAAAATCATCAGCCGTTGAGCCGACTCAAACGATTGATCACCCGATCGAACGTTGTCAATCAAATCAACACGAGACAGGGGGTGTTTGCCAGTGTTAATTTGCGGGCACGGGCTGCTCCAGCGTTGAGGAGCTTCGAGAGGCGCACAACAGCGGGAACGCCCGCTCTCGCCACGTATGGACGCTGCCTGAGAGACATGCCACAGGAGTTGCAAATCTAGGACAAAATCACTTTGTGTGACCTTAAAACCAGGGTTTGCGACTTAAACGGTTTTTGTAGTATATATACTTGTGATTGGGTAGATGCGCTTATCACAAAAGTGAGAATGACTTACTTGACTTAAACGGTTGGCTTTTGCCTGACGCGGTCATTCCGCATCTTCACCGAGGTGTGCCGTCCTAGTAGTCAGCCGTGTCAATTTGTCACGGTCCTCAACCACAATTTGAACACAATCCATCCATTCGTCGCTTTTCCGTTTCCTGCGAAGTATAAAATCGCGCCTGAATTGCCTTTCAATGCCGAGTGATTTCGAATCCTCCTTTACCACATCCGTCCAAAACTTTCGCCTTCGTCCAGGCGGCCGCTTCCAGACAGGACTTGGAAGCCTCCTTAGAGCGTGTTGAACGAGACGATCTGGCGGTCTTCTTAAAATATGCCCCAACAGACGAAAACGACCTTCCGTTGCCGCTTGAGATGGCAATGGGGGATGTTGGCACCTCCCTAGTGTCAAACGTTGATGTAAGGCGTCAATCTCGTTGTAGTGATCTTCGTTGTGGCACATCCGCGGCCAGAAATATTTGAGCAAACGTCTAAATAGCTTCCTCTCCGTGCAATCCAACCTTTCCATCTGCGTCTTCGGTGCTGCCCACGTTTCCGATCCGTAAATCAGGATAGGGCGAACAGCGGATAAGTAGACGCGCAACTTAACTTCCTTCTCGATGGGGGTAGACCACAAACACTTGGTTAGAGAATTGAATGCAGACGTAGCTTTCGCACATCGTTGTTGAATTTCCGCTGCATACCCACCATCGTTCTTTAGCAAACAGCCCAAATAACAGAATTCATCCACCAGTTCGATGCGTTGTCCGTCCACACAAACTCCCGTTGAAGGTCCCCACATCTGCTTGCATTTGTCGGGACGAAGACGAAGTCTATAGGCTGCGGCATACTTCGAAACGAGGTTTACAATCCTTTGCAGTTTTGCGTTGTTTTCAGCAAATAAAACAATGTCATCGGCGTACTCCAGGTCGACAAAGGAGCATCCTGATGATGTTAGGACCACGTCCGCAGGAAACTTCTGCAACTCCACGCATGATGTCATCAACAGCAAAGCTGAATAGAAAAGGGCCTGCTACAGCTCCTTGCCTTACTCCTGTTCTCGCCTCGAAAGCTGACGTGAACCCGACAGGCGTACGAACTGCTGCTGTTGTTCCTTTGTTCATGTCCTCGATTAGTCGAACATGCTTTTCCGGGACTCCATCGGCTCGCAGAGCGTTGAGCAATCAATCAAGATGAGGAGAGTCGAATCCTCATCTTGATTGATTGCTTCAAAGTCCAAAAAAGCAAGCTTGGTCGATGGCCGATCTTCCAGGTCGAAAACCGGCTTGCTCATCTCTGGTCGTTCCACCACGATGTTTGATAAGTCGCTCGAGAATGAAGCGTTCTAAATCCTTGTTAATGACACGAAGTAGAGAGATTCCTCTGTAGTTCTTAGGGTCCGTGACATATAGCTTTTTGTCAAGAGGTACGATGATTGCATGTCTCCACGAATCGGGTATCCTTTCGCTCATCCATATAGCACGGATGGTGTTGGTCATTTCACAAATCCCAGACGGAGGGAGAGCTTTTAGCATTTCAGCAGTGATGTTGTCATCTCCACCCGCCTTTCCATTCTTCATTTTCCGGACACAATTTGAAACATCAGTCTCAGTCAGCGGTTCTTCACTGACATCGTAATGTGCTCTCTGAACATGCGGCAGCTCTGGTACTGACGGCGCTAGACGATTCAGTAGTGAACTGAAGTACTCCTTCCATAATGGGAGCGTCGCATCACCAACTGCAACTCCATTGGTAGTGTTGAGGACAGCAGAACATCTCTTCATCTTGCCGCTATACTGTCGCGGCAACGTGTAGGCTTTCCTCGGATTGTTCTCCTCTCAAGCCTTCTCAAACTCTTTAGCTCTACACGTCCATTCTCGTTCGCGGTCACTTTGAAGCTGCCGGCACAACTTTGTCCTCAGACGCTTCTCCTCCACGAAGTTTCCTGCAGTTCGGAGAGCACCTACTCTGTTGTAGGTAGATGTTGTTTCCCCTGAGACGTAGGCGAGCTTCTTCCTGGGCTATACAACCGGGAGTGCCTCTTTCGAAGCGTCCTGGATGCACTTGAAGAAAGAGTCCGCGTCGCAAAGTTTCTTCTTAGTCCGTTCTCCAATGTGAACAGAAAGGTGTTGTCGGAATTTCCTTCTGCTTTCTTCATCCCTCAGACTTGTCATATCAATCCTCTGGTAAGGCTTAGCCCTTCGCTTGCTCTTATGAATCCTCGCAGTGGAATTCGACAGAACTGGACGGTTCGAGGGGAGAGGGGCGAGACGTGATCCGAACCGAATGCGACATCCCACACAGCTCTAAATCTTCGAATGTCCGATACTGGAATATTCCTCGTCAGAACATAGTCGAGCTGTAGTTTCAAAGTTGTCATCTTCCGCTTCCGCTGCTCTTCCAGAGATAGCTGGGTTGGTCCCTGACACGTAAGCTGATGACGGCGATGATTCCTCTTGGATGTCTATGCAATAATCAGACCACTGCGTTCACACAAGTCGACAAGGCGGTAGCAATTGTCCGATGTTTGCTCCACTGGGTAGAACCATTTACCGAGTACTTCGGATTCCTGATCAAATCCCATCTTCGCATTTGCGTCAATCCCCACGACAACAGCATGTTGACAAGGTATCCTGGCCAGCAGCGTATTGAGTTCCTCATAAAACGCATCCTCCGAATTGTCTTCGGCGGTTTCAGTTGGCGCATGAGCACTCACTATCCACAGATTGAATCCTCTGTGATCCCGCAGTCGTACGAATGCATTCCGGCACGACGTTGAGCCGAATTCCTCGATCATACCATTGTAGTCCTTCCTTACATCTATCGCACAGCTTCCCACTCTCCTATCATCAGCGTCACCACAGTCGATGACGTACTCTCCGACGTTGATGACTGGTCTATCCTTGAAGTGAGTTTCCTGCAAAGCAGCAAACGGTGCATGGATGTAGCTCAGAATATAGGACAGCGCAGATTGTTGGATATCACTCGACAATGACCGGCGATTCAGGGTGGTGAAATTGTGGCTTGTGGCCAAAGACTCCATAAACTCCCTAGGTACGGATCCTAAGGTGTTATGGACCAGAGGCCTTGGTGTGCCGGACGGCGACACCTTTATGCAATATGCGGGATACTTTCGCGATATGGTTGTGCACGCTATATCGCTCGAACGTTCCCTGTGTACACCCAAACGTCTGCTGGGTTCAGTAGAAGCAGGGGCACCAACGACCAGGTACCAACAGACTTATACAAATATATACCCCCAAAAGTGAGAATAAATAAAAAATGCGAGAATAGACGGACAGGTACGCGCTTGAATGGCTATTCACCGGTGTCCGTCTAATCCGAATGAACGAGAGTAGTTGCTAACTACTTTAAAAGACTACCAACCACTTCAAGGGTAAAATGATAGATGGCAAAACATGTGCCTCTTTATGAGGGTGGCACAGCAACTGTTTTTTTTTCGCCAACCCTGCCTTAAAGGCACAGTTCAACCTCAGAATCGTTTTTCTGCTTTTCAGCCTATCTTGAAAACGGTCCCACGCTGATAAAAAATGATGTATCTGGAATCGTACAGGAGTCCCTGGGAACGGAGTTATGGTACCTCAAAAACTGAGAATGAAGGGAAAAACGGTGCTACTGGTCGAAAACCATCGCTCATTTTGCCGCTTTTGAGCTCGAAAGATCGTAAAAGGGGCTTGCCAGAGTGGCTACCGGGTGTGGGCGCCCCATGGTGGCTTCCTCCTATATCCCGCTTATTTGGAGGGACTCTCAGATTTCGCCTTTGAGCTTGGACTGTGCTTTTGATGCAAACGAGGGACCTGAACCTTCGGCTTATGTACGGACTTGCCCGCAGATCAGAGGACTCGCATCGTTTTCTCGGAATCTTGTGCTTCACTCCTTTGTCCAATCATCCTATCCCCATAATGTATAAGATGTCGGGCTATCTCTGAAAACAGCAGTTGGTACGAAACTTGCTCTCAACTAGCAACTTCTTCTAACCTCAGTTCACCGGAAGAATGTCTTGACACTCTGCAAAGTGAGGAAATTGTGGCAACCCGTCGTTGAGACGTATCTTCCTAATTTCCTTCGATGCCGCACCCGCACTCCCGCTCGCAGCTGGCTAACTTCGACATGCGAAATTCATTGCCAATGCTCCGAAAACATTGAAGGCGCAGTCTAACTCCAGAACTACCCCTCATTTTTTTGCATCCTCCGGAGAGAATTTCGCGCTGACCACAGCAATGTTTACAAATCTCTCTAAACTTCTACAAACGGAGTTATGGCTCTTCAAATGTTGTGGCCACGAACAACGGAAATTTGGCGGACGAGTTGTTTCAGGCCCAGTTTTTTCTTCGTTTGTAGCCGTAGCATAGGAGTAAACTACTGTTTAAGGCGAGACCAGCAGGATCATGAATCTAAAAACTCCGTTAGGTTTGCTATACACAACGGATAACTCCATAAACCATACCATAGAAAGGTCAAACGCCTCAGAACTTTTTAATCAAGTTGCCTGCGTCCTATCACGCCATAATCAAGTTACATGTGGCTGTTACAGACAATTAAAGTTCTTTTCAAACACTATACCAGCAAGTATCTCACATGAGCATGTACCAGTTACTTGCGACTATGAAATTTGTAGGCAACATGATTCAAGCAACTCTATCAAACTCGTGTATCTTACGACATGATGAAATGCTCCTTGCTTGCCTCTTGTTCATTCGATTGATGCTTGATTGGGTGGTCCCTCACTCGGGACGATCTAATGACCTGCATGGCTCTGTCTTTCCGTGGGAAGTACAACGGTGTTTCAGCAAACAATTTTTGTGGCGAACGTTCAGCTCGCTGCTTAATATATGAGGTAGCGAGTTCTAAGCGTGCTGCTTGACCATTTGAGCGATGACCACAAAGCTTGCTGGTATGTTAAAGGCAGTGTTCACGATAAAAAATGTGTTTCAGTTTCCACTAGGAATGTGTAGTGGAGGGGCACACTTTATCGCTGACGTCGAAAGAAGCATGAAAACAAGCCAGGAAAAGCTCCAAAAGAGCACAAAGTTGCCACTTTGAGCGCAAGGCAAACCCCAAAAGCGCATCACACGCCCACCAACGCGAACAAATGAATGCTCGAGATCGTAAGATGAGCGATTATTTCCAATCATTAGCCCCGTTCTTCCCTTAATTCTCAGCTTCTCTCTTCACTCAGGTCAGCTCGCATAGATCGGCTGCAAAAGACGGAAGTTACAAGCTTTGGACAACTCGTCCACCATTTTCCTTAGCTCAATCTTTGAGAGACCATAACTCGGTTCCCAAAAGGTCTCGGACGACTTCAGAGACATCATTAGAATCAGCATGGGGCTCTTTTCAAGATAGGTGGAAAAACAGAAAAACGATTTTCATCGTGAATACTGCCTTTAAAGGCAGTGGTCGCGATCAAATATGCTTCTTGTCTTTTTCTCTCTAAACCCTTTTCTAGGTCTCGAGTAGTACGACCCATAAGAAAAAATCGCGAAAAAACCACTGTTTTGGGCCAAATTTGAAGCCTGAACTTTCCTGTCTTTTGATGATGGACGAGCCCACTCCACATCATCGGTATCGATGACCTCTTATATCAAGAACATCAGCTGGCTTGAAGTTGAATTTCAATCGATGAACCTTCGGATTTATTTACACATCTAGTCAGAAACATTGACAGAAGTGCTTGCTTTCATTGTTCAACTGTTTTTATTAGGTAAATTTGCATTTATTTCTCCCTCTGGATGTCGTTGATTTTTGACTGCTCGGCATGAGACTGCGATCTTTTCCGTTGGCGCTGTGCACGTGTGCAGGAACTGGCTTTTTTGGGCTCTAGTAACTCTAATTCTAGCCCGTTTTTCACCGCGCTACCTTCATAGTTTCTCAGCTATTTTGATCTAAACTGATTTTTGTAGTTTTTTCGATACCCTTTTTTCATCGTGACCACTGCCTTTGAAGCACTTGGCATATTGTTGCGCATAAGCAAGTTACCTGCATCGTAAGAGTAAGTTTCTCACGAGACAAGGGTTAGCTAATTGTATAGTATGCGTGTGTTATTTGCGGCTTATGGTAAGGAACTTGTTGTATTCAATAATTCTGTTGAAGACTTCACGTGGCATACTAATTGGCCACAAGAAACTTGATTCAGAAATTCTGTGAACGTCCGGGACGGATCGTACTGAAGCTTTGCGTTCCTATGGGAGGTTGCTCGTTGCCATATGTGATAAAATTCGTGCACTGAGTTCACACCAACCTCCAATAGGGAACGCAAAGTATTAGAGTGTTCAGAGTCAACTGAGTGTCCTCCTGTGCCCAAAAGTGCCGGCGTCAGCACAATAATACCCGGAACTTACAGTGCTGTTTCCAGGGGAGCAAATGAAAGGTTCACGACACCAAAAGAGCCGCATCGAAGGTGTTGAAACCGGTTGGACGTCCGCTAACAGCAAGGTGTGTTCCAATTTCTTGACATAATCTCTGGCATGTGAAGCTTTTTGCAGATGATACGCGTTCTTCTTGTAATAGTCGTGGTCTTCGTCTCTACGTGGTACTTCTGCGTCCTCTGTGTGCATGTCGCCTTAAGGTTGCAGCTGGAGGAGAAGTACATGGATTATGTCATGACATTCAATGTAGGATATCCATATTCCTTTGCTGGTTCCTAAAACGCTTCTGAGCTGTATTTCGTAATTTCATCATAGCAGCGTATGGTTTGTGCCTGCGATTTACCTCGCGTAGAACGCTGTGTTCCAGATGTTCCTTGCGATGCTCACGTATTGCCAGAACTACTTCGTGCTAAGGTTTCGATCACCGCAATATCGTCGCGTATTTTGTGAACAAACTGCGTGGTTACGATCCTGCTCATTCAATCATGTGAATCATAAGACTTCGTCATCTCAATCTTGAGCTAGAACATCTCGTTCCATTGACGACTTCACAACGTCACTTTAGCCTATTCGAATTGCTAAAACGACGACAAAATGTGCGCAGGTATTTTGAGTAAGGTACGGGAGAAACTGTCAGAATTGATATGTATTGGTGCTCATGCTAACTGGTTTATTCACTTCTGATCACGCGCGGACCGCTACTACTATGTATGTACACACATACAAATTCATGACGGAGAGCTACGATTTGGTATGACATGTTTGCGACTGTGTCATTTTGTGCCACGTAGTTCTCTCGGAACACACACATTTCCTAGAACGGATACGGCTGCTGCTCCTCTAGGACGCCTATCATGATTTGGCAAACCATTCAGTTGCTATTACATATCTCTTCCTCAGAAAGGAAGGCAATGTTTTTCCACGTTCGCAACCTGCCTTCAATCCAAACTATAATTATTTCCAATAACCTTTTTCGGTAACGATTTAGCAGTACATCCAAAAGATTCTAGGATGCCTAAGTGCCAAAGCTACTCCTCTTCGGCCTCTAAATTGAACAAGATGAGAAATACCAAGCGGTGCCATGTGCCTTGGGGCCGAAGAATTCTTCGTAACTCTCACCTGAGAATTTGAGTCGGTCGGTCTAAATGTAGAAAAGCTATTTGTACCCCCATTCCGACCT
Organism: Aplectana chamaeleonis; assembly: GCA_029168955.1. Classification (NCBI taxonomy): domain Eukaryota; kingdom Metazoa; phylum Nematoda; class Chromadorea; order Rhabditida; family Cosmocercidae; genus Aplectana; species Aplectana chamaeleonis. The sequence goes on from JAPDOI010001203.1 coordinate 135,000, forward strand.
ATGGGACAATGGTGCACCTCTCGGTCTCTGGAGTTCTTTGAGAGTCATTTTCGTGTTTAAAGAAATTGGCTCCGTACATACTTCACCGACTTCTTGAACACAAGAAGAATCGCTCGCAACTTGACTCCTACTGGGAATATCTTGTTTAGAACTAGTCATTTGCATCGAATCTGATTGAAATAAAGGCCATTTTTCCAGCATTTTCAATCATTTTTTGGTTGCTAATTTTATATTCTGTTCCTCCGTTTATACGTTAATTTGTTCTCGCATTTTTCATTCTTCATCATTTCATTACGGTCATTCTCTACCTACGGGAATTTATGAGCTCTGGTTGAATATGTCTTGCAACTTGTCCTAATTGATTCATTCTGAAGTCTATGTTTGTCATTCCTTCATGTATCTGTATATCTGTTTACGATGTTTACGAATAAAATCTTCAACTCTCTGATTTTATTTGAATGATGTGTAAACCTTAAAAGGGCATATTCGCGGTAAAAACAACCTACGGGTCCCCACCTGAGATTGAAATATCCTGAGCCCTTTGCAACCAAAATGTGGAAAAAAGGGCTGAGAAAAGCCAAATACTTCCTGAAACTTTGATTCGGGCCCCGATTTTTCCGGTTTATGAAGTGCTTTTCAGCTTCCCATCCGGCTGAAATTTTTCAATATCGGCAGCGCATAGAACGCTATTCATCCCCTTTGGAATGATGAGGATCAAAATGTTTAAAAAAACTTCCAAAATAAAGCGTCTGGAGATGGCCGGATGTCAGTTTCAAAAAAAAAGTACGCGGAACGAGGGTACCAATCGACTGGCAATGTTTCAAGAATCATTTCTAGATAGGTGAATATTTAACTTTTTTCAAAAACTAAACTTCGCCTGACACCCCTCCGGACATTGAAAAAATCGGCCGAAAATCGAAAAAGGGTCGTCTATATACATGACCTAGTGCAAGAGCGGAAACTATAGACAGACTTCGGGAGATGTTGAGTTCCGAAGATGAGTTCATAAAATTGATGCCGAGCCGAGTTATGGCCGGTCAAATATGCGGTGGTCCCACGGTGGTTCTAAACCTCCACAGGACCACCGGGGCTAAAAGCTGAGGGCGAAGATTCTTCCGGCTTCTGAAGTACTTTTCATCTTTCCATATGTCTGGAGTTTTTCAATATCGGCAGCGCATGGGATGCTATTAATTCCCTTCGGAATGGTGAGGCCCCAAATATTGAAAAAATTAAAAGAGTCAGTAACGTCTTACAATTTTTTCACCATTACTAGAGGGTCGTTTTTTTAGCCAAAAAATTTCGCTCTCTGGGGAGGGGTCGTTGTTCAGGGCGACCCGGACCACCGCTGTGCCTGACCCTGATTCAGGGTTCATGTCCCACTCCTTATTTTGCCAGTTTTTTCTTTGACAGTATTTCTGCAATGAGCCCCTGTCAATTCGGTTGCCGTTGATAACTCGGAGACGGTCTTTGTCGTGAACGCTGCTGTCTGGTTTCTTGTGGAAGTGGAAGTTAAAGTGGAAGTTTCCTCAGTAGCTCTTCACGAAGTAATAAACGAATAAACAGCCTCATACGGGCCGCCTATTTTTCCCAATTTTTTTTCTCCTGTGAGACTCCCAAAGTTGTGGTGGCATGAGCTCTTACAAACATCAAGGCTGGTGGTAAGCCCCTCATTGTCATGACGACAATTGTCATGACGTGTCACGACATGACTGGACTACCAAATGTGCTGTCGTGATAATAAATGTAGAATATATTGCGCATTCCTGCAATCGCCTAAAAACCCAATAGTACCATACAGTGTTTCATTTTTGTTTTTTCATAGAGTGATCCAATCAATCTCTGGAAATGTGAGCTGCAGCCAAAAAACAAACTGAGTACGGACCTTAACCCAAAATTACAACGACGAGGTAACGAGAGCATCTCAAAAAACAAAAAAACTCGCGGTAATGGACTATCCCGAGAAGCAGGTGAACGTCACATTTATGAAGGTTTCTGAAAAGCAGCAATCCAGTAATGTACTCGTACACGAGCTGTAGATGCTCCTCCTACATAGGTGTCTGCTCCGACTTTAACACAACAGGTAACTTGGAAATCCGTTTGAGGTTGTCAGCACGTGAAGTGAAAGCTATTGGTCTGACGGGACCCTTCGGCCCTTAAAGGCAGTGTTCACGATAATCTTCGATTTTGAGATTATTCGCTAAATCGATTGCTTGGCCCCCGGGTAAAACTTAAATGACGAAGAAACCGAGAAGAACGCACCAAGTGGGCACGAAATCCTTTAATCTCACCTCACCTTTTTACTCTCACAGGAACTCTTCGTTGTAACAACGAAACATTTTGTGGACCCGTCTTTTGCAATTCCCTACTCTATGTGGCTCCGTTCTTTCCTTCGGATCCTAACTTATACTGTTTTGCCTAAAATATTCTTCGATTTTTGATTAGCCCCATTTTTCACCGGTGACAACCACCATGAACTAGCTCATCCAATCGGACAACTAGTCCAGGCCAGCGAATAATGTCACTGAAATAAGACGTTCTATTGCGTTTCTCGCTGTTTTTTCGTAATTTTGGTAGTACCAGGCCGTCCAATAATTCCTGTCCGAAAATTTTCTAAATTCTATAATTTTCCTTAGAAGTGTTATAATATCAGGCAAGTGTAAGAACCTTCTAGGAGGTTCTCCATAGTTCTACGCTAGGGGTATATAAGGCGCAGTCGCCGCGTCTAGCTACCAGTACAAGCTAAAATGGACCAAGATCGAATTCGTACGTTCGTGTACTACGAGTGGCTGCTGGGAAACGACACGGGCACCGCGGTCGCCAATATCTGCAGAGCGTGCAAGGAGGATGCAGCGTCCTATCGCACAGTCAGCCGCTGGTTCGATTGTTTCGAGAGTGGCGACACAAGGACAGGGAGCACAGCGGGAGGCCTTCTACGGTGGATGATGACGAAGTCCGTCGCTGTATCAAGGAGAAGCCGGAAGCCACCACCCGTGAACTGGCGACGACGCTCGGCTGCAACAGGTCCACCATCCACAATCGACTCAACTTACTCGGCTACCACAAAGTTTTGGCCCGTTGGATCCCCCCCCCCGTCTGACGGACGCCAACAAGCAGAGCCGCGTGGCCGTCTGCCAGTCCCTCCTCCTTCGTCCACATCGCAAGGAGTTTCTCGAGAACCTGGTGACTGGGGATGAGAGCTGGGTCCTCTACGACAACGTCGCCCGCTGTGCCGTCTGAATCCCGCGCGGAGAAGAGCCGCCGACGATGCCGAAAGGCGACCTGCGCCCGCTGAAGCTCTCATGCTCTGCTGCTGGTGGGACACCAAGGGCATGCTGTACTTTGAGCTGCTACCGCAAAGCAGGACGGTCACCGCCTCCATCTACACCGATCAGCTCGAGAAACTAGCTGCCGCCATCCGAGAAAAGCGTCCCCGACGGGCCTCGGTCCACCTGCTTCACGAAAACGCGCGCCCCCACGTGGCGAAGGAGACCCAGCAGAAGTTGGCGACGCTCGGCTGGCTGGAAGAAAATTCACCAACTACGACAACCTCATATCCGACATCGCGGACTTCTTCGAGTCGCAGCCCCCGGAGTTCTGGGCGAAGGGCGTCGGCGACCTGCCCAATCGATGGGCCACTGTTGTGGATAACTGTGGTGATTATATTGTTGATGAGACTTGTTTTTCAATAAAGTTGAAAAAAATTAAAATGGTGAAATTTTCGGACAAGAATTATTGGACAACCTGATACTTGGTTGCCAACGCATTATTTTGAGTAGAAAACACGGAAACAGAAATAATCGTGAACACTGCCTTAAATGGGTAATCGACGGACGCCTACAAACAGGCGAGGCAGCATAACTAGTGTAGTGTAATTGTGCTTTTTCTCAAAATTTTGAATGACGTCAGACTTCTACAAGTAGCAGTACGGTTAGATTCACGTTATTATATAGAGCAGACTCATGAATGTATGCTGCCTTCCGCCATTTTTTCTGTCGATATGCAACGACGAGGGCCTTTGGTTGGCCATCACCTCAGAACAGGTTGTGTAAATGATAAATTCGACGCATGTCAGGAATCTTATGAAACTCCGAACAGCAGCATTCGAGGAACGGAACGCACATCGAACACTTTTCTACAAATACAGAAATAACATGGACGTCCCGGCAGGGTGCTGCAATTCGATGGAGTCGTACTACGCTTACAAACAAAAGATGTGTACACAAAGTAGCCGTTTCAAAGAAAATATTTTTTATGTAGAATTCGTGTTGTTTCTTTACAGTTACAGAACATCTCGAACAAAGACATGGGCGTTTTTCAATAGGCTTCCATTACTAAATGTCATTATACCTCCCTTACCTAAAGGAGTCTTCCAAGGTTATAAAAACAAACCTCATATTCATGTTCAGTACTCTATAAAACCTCCTGGGCAAAGCCTGACCAAAACAAATTCCACGCTGGACCCCCGAAAATTGGATTGAGCCCACGGGGCTAATATGAAAAAAGAGCAACTGCAGCATGGGTTCTGACCCTTGCCCTCATTTCCCACTGCAGCGCCCACCGTCGCTGCGCCAACTAGCCGCGGTAGACGCTGCCTCGGCTTGGTATATGAGAGCGCGCCGTTTTGTTTGCTATATCAACATTTTGCAGCCTAAAATTACACTATAGGGATACCTGGTGCAGAAATGACATCGATGCATCTCGGAAGACGCCGAAGATACATGAGTCACATGATGGCCCTACGAGTGGAGCGCAAAAAACCTTCATCAATCTGATTAGAGAAATAATGCGCAGCGGTAGTGTGAACATTTGAATTTTACATCAAAAACTAATCTCGCAAACATATTTCATTAGGAATGGCCACTTTGTGTGAGTTTACTTCCTTTGGTGGTGGCAGCATACGCTACATAGACTACTCTCAGGCAATGTTAAGATATGAAGAAAGAAAGAAACAATTCAGTCTGAAAAATCTGCTTTATCGACGGTGTTTAATGATTTAGTTTTCTGTTTCAAAATTCTTAAACGTGAGGTCAGGCTCGAACCCAGCAAGTGCTGGATATTTCGACCTTATAGGGAACGCACTGGTTCATTCTCATTACAATATCCTAAAGTCAACAGAAAGTACCAGTCCGAAGTCTCAACCTACTTATTCTATAAGTGCGCTAGATGGCTAGAAGTGCTACCATCTATCGTTCTGGAGTGAACTTGTAGTAACATTTTCTGTAGCAGACTGAAAAGTATTCTACACTCAGTTCTCTGAATCCAGGACTTGTAGTGGTCTATTGTAATGATAACGACAACTTGGCAAAGCTATATTGTTGGATGTGATGTGGCTTTCTATGATCTAGTCCTATGCTACGATGCCAAGCTGTCTTGGTTCATGTTATATTCTTGTGCTGTTGTAGCTGTTATTTTATGAAAATAATGGAGGTTCCTCATTGCTCTTTCTTATCCAAAAAAATTGGTGTTTTTCACTCGGGTTTCACTCATAGTATTCCGTCAAACTCTTCTTGTTTGGTCAACCGAGATTTGAACCGAGATTTGTTGGTGGCTTTGAAGCTATGTTGTTAGGGGTAGGATACCTAACATCCGAAAACTTGGTGTCAGAGCTTAGATGAATGCCCTAGTGCTCGTGTAAATGGCTTCTTCCTAGCATCCATCATCCACCTGATTTTTTCCCTCGTGGTCCTATATATCATTCATTTCTTAATGCTTTGTCGAAATAGGTTTGTGAGTGCAACTCCTCTATCAAAATGGGTTCAATGAGCTTTTTCGATGTTAATAATGAAGTGCCTCCACTTTTCGTTTTAGTCCTTGTGGCTACTGCAATTGGTTGATTAGATTTCGTACATACTGTTTTTTTTTTCGACGCACCTTAGCGTGCAAGCTAATAAATAAGAAATAAATACGCGCTCGAAAATGACTGATTTTTGACATAAATCTAAGCTTGCTGGCGCTCCCAATGTACTACCAGTGATACTTCGCGACCTACATCCCATCGGCCCGATATCGTTCGGCATACCGGAAGCAGCTACACATCAAGGTTGTGCAGAATTCTTTTTCAAAAATTTCGGAAACGGAAAAAAATGGCCGAAAAACGCAGAAAACGGAAATACGGAAACGGAAACGGGAGAAACCAAAAAATTCTGGGTTTTCTCACGCCTCGCTGGTGCTCATTGCTCGCAGCTCTCAGTCAATAATCAATGATTTCAGTCAATAAACTTATACTTATTCTAAATAAGGTCACTACGAGGCATTCAACGGTTTTTGAAGTCTCGTTTCTGGAAATCCGAAAAGGCAACCTCTAAAAATACTTATTATATGCAGCCGCCCTTCAGGGGGTGCGGGGTACTTGCCGTATGCCGACTGCTGTTTGCTGGCCGTCCTGAGGTTCGCCGTTGCCGTTTGCCGAAATTTTATTTTTTGTTGCAGCGCACCTCTCATGTACAGCCTGTCCTCCAGAAAGCAGTCCAAGCGATAGTAGGTATCCTTCAAGGCTGATCAGAAGTCAATTTTCAGATAATCAGCAACTATTTTCTCTTCTTTCGAACCATATTTGCCTATTGTAGTGGATATCAAACGATTGAATTTGAAAAGTTTAAAAAAAACTACACGGCAGTATAGAAAATTTCTATCATGATCTGCCTCAAACGAGTCTCGCCGCTGGCCATGGTCACCTTCAACTGTCTCCGCCGAGACTCTTTTCTGGAAGACACGCTGCACGTGCAAAACAAAAACTATCTCGATTTTTGTTGCTGTCGTGGCGGTAAACAACCGAAGAATTGGAGTCAGGAGAAGCTTCACAAAATCATAGAATTTCAGAGAGAAAGCCACATATTTTCAAAAAGAAATCCTCAAAAGGCGTTCAGATTCCTGCCACGCCCATATCGTGTCATCATTTTGTAGGGCTCCAATCTTAGGCCCCCAACTTCGTGAATGATCTGATCCAAGCTCAGATATTCGCTTCAACACGAAATAGTTTGATGTAATTTTCAGCGTCTCATGAAACCTTCGAGAATTCTGCCTAGACCCACTATTATAGATAGTGCCGCACTATTCCGTCTCCGGGTCCAAAAAACACCCGCACAACCCTGCTACGCATCATTCTTTCATGTTGCTCAGCCAGTAATCCCTCTTACTAGGGCTTGCCTTACATTTGCGTTGGGCTTTTATAAAACCATGTGTTGATAGTTAAAGGCAGTGGTCACGATGAAAAACGTTATCGAAAAAAACTTAAAAAATCAGCTTAGATATAAAACAGCTCAAAAACTATGAAGGTAGCGCGGTGAAAAACGGAATAGAATTAGAGTTATTAAGACCGTAAATTTCCAAATCGTGCACACGTGCACAGAAAGATCTCAGTCTCATGCCAAGCATTCAAAAATCATCGACACTCAGAGGGAGAAATAAATGCAAATTTACCTAATAAACAGTTGAACAATGAAAGCAAGCACTTCAATCAATGTTTTTGACTAGATGTGTACATAAATCCGAAAGTTCATTGATTGAAATTCAATTTCAAGCCAGCTGATGTTCTTGATATAAGAGATCATCGATGCCGATGATGTGGGGTGGACTCGTCCATGATCAAAGGACAAGAAAGTTCAGGCTTCGAATTTGGTCCAGAACAGCTATTTTTTCGCGTTTTTTTTTCTCATATGTTCTACTACTCTATACCCAGAAAAGAGTTTAGAGAGGAAAAGAAAACGAGCATATTTGAGCGCGACCACTGCCTTTAAGGGTATGGGACACAGCATTGATAATCCGTTTTCCGAATCCCCTAAATTCCTCAGAGACAGGAGGTTTCCAAAAATGGGAATATCCATAGCTTTGCGTAGGTAAAAGGGTACACGAATGGCAATTTTCAGGATGTTCAAAAAAGTTGTCTCGGATTGGGCTGGAAACCTGTTTCTAGGGGTTGTTTTGGGTGCTGATTACCAATTTGAGGCCCATTTGTCAATATTCGTTAAAAGTCCTTCTAATTTGGTCCGAAGCTTTAAAAGAGGGGAAATTTTGCTAAAAAAACGCCACTTTTGACGATTTCAAGAATGCTACAATCAAATCGCCTCAAAAGTTGCACATAGAGGGTATTCGGCCTGCCTAAAACGAATCTGCAACCCGTTTATCGATTTTCGATAGATAAAGGTCGATTACGGTGGGTATACGGTTGCTCGGTCAAAATCTTAGATTTGACCCAAAATTTCACTGTGGGTGTTATTTGGAACGCTGATCTCGAATTTGAGGTTCATTTTTCGATTTTCGAAATTTTTAGTTATGTAGCGCCAGTTGAAAGGCATTTGGCCTGCCGTAACCTACCGTAACCCTAAGTCAGGCGAGGAATAGACCACAGATTCGGATTCAGCGCACAAAATAATCCCCACATGCAAGTTTTGAGCCGAATCCGAAAAAAGTTTTGTCAACACGCCAAAAATTCCCTGATGCCCCCCTTAACTCTTCTTGAAGGAATGAAATGAGCCATTTTTTTTTGGATCCCCTCAGCCAGTTAGGGAATTTCAAGCACGGATTATTTATGTACTGTCACAGACCTGAAGCAACGACACACGGAAAGTTCTGAGCAGTCCCTAGTTAGAAAATTATTCGATCGAATGCGGTGTAACTCAGGATGCAATCTTCAATGATTACTTACTACTAGAAATCAGTGGCCGTATTGGGTGGCGGACGTTTAGGCCGAACACGAGGTAGAGACAAAGAAGAGGCTATTTTTTCTATTTGTCATGAAATAGGATTATCAAGCAAAAGTGAGGCGTGAAAAGCCTCAGATCTGGAAGAATCAACATCTGCAACGTATAAGTGTAAGAAATTATTAATAGTTTTCAGCTTCCAACTAGTTTTCCACTCCGTTTTCGCTTTAACTTGTCTACTGATCAAAGGGGTTTATTAATGTTAGCGTCTATGCTGAGGTATAGAAGCAGGGTTGATGTTCTCTGCGAATCGGAAAGACATAATGCAGAGCCTCTACAAAACAATGCCGCAAAATTTAATAAAGGCATGCTCTCCTGCATAGTCGGAGTCCTTTTTACTAGGCTCTTTTTTTCGTGATAAAAAATTCAGGACTCATTAGGTTTTTCAAACAACTATCAGCTCTTGCCACGTTAGGAAAACCGGCCCAGGAAACATGGGCAGAGTTTTGCAGTTGAGGGGACAAATCTTCCACACTCAGTAAGGTTTACTTCAATCCGCTATTTTCGCTCTTTCTTTTGTTTGGAGTGCAGCAACATAAATTCCGAGGCCCCGTACGAATGCAGATGTTATGGAATGTTAGTGAGCAATCGGAATACCAGGTGTTTTCCATCGCTCCTTGTTGAAAGCTCCCGAGTGCTAGTGCACTCGAATTTCCGTTTGTGTCCGCGTCACCTAGAATACCTGCTTCCAATGCACTTCCTGCCTGCATTAAACGCGCATAACAAGAAAGACAATCACTAGACGCGGTTTTGGTAAAAGGCTAATCTCCTATTAGTTCCACATACGGAATGCCAGGTGTGCATGCATACACTCACTTCAAACGATTTCCAATTATGATATCCTTTAACCAACTCATACAGTCGTGGGGTGGTACGTCGGCACGATAGCAATTGAACCCGCGTTCAGAGAAATCAACAGCTTTATTTCTATAGCTACTGCTAACAACAGGAGCTGCTGCCGAATAGCAGCATCTCCCGCTAGCGTGCTGCTAATCCCTTTGTTGACAACCTCGACCTCTGAACATTGATTCCTTTGGCACAGGAGGGTTCTGCAGCTTTTTCCATTGTGTCTCCTGACCCTCTTCATTGATTTGTATGACACGAGTGAACACTGCAGTCTCCTGTTCTACAATGGTAGCTGGGGCGCCATTGTCGGCGGCCAGTCTCAATGAGTGGGCAGCTGGCAGTTTGAGGCCGGTCCGGGAAGGTGACCTCCGTCTTTTCCTGGATGGTGCATTTGGACGGCGGATCGTGGCGAGAAGCCGTGACAAGGGGTGTTCACAAAAAAGAAATCGTTTTGCTGTTTTTTCCGCCTATCTTGAGAACTGTCCCATGTTGATTCCAATGATGCCACTGAAATCGAACACGACCTTCTGGGAACGGAGTTATGGTCCCTCAAAAATTGAGCTAGAGAAGCATAGTGAACGAGTTTTCCGAGGCTTGTAACTTCCGTCTTTTGCCGCCGATGTATGCGAGCTGATCTGAGTAAAGAGAGAAGTCAAGAGTGAAGGGAAGAACGTGGCCAATAATTGGAAACCTTCGATCATCTCACGATTTCAAGCTTTTATTCGTTCACGTCGGTGGGTGGCCAATGCGCTTTTGGGGTTTGCCTTGCGCTCAAAGTGGCAAATTCGGGCTCTTTTTGGAGCTCTTCCGGGCTCGTCGTCATGCGTTTTTTCGACATTAACGTTACAGAGTGTCCCTCCAATACCCATTCCCAGTGGAATTTCAAACACCTTTTCCATAGTGAACACTGCCTTTAAACGTGACCTGTGGATGCCACAAGTCATAGCTTGCTGATCGCAGGCCAGCTCTCAATCCAGGTTTTGACAGTTACTTCCGAATAATCAGAGCCAATTTTGGAACATTAGCGACGAACCTAGTTCAGTGTTCTAGTAATTATGTAGCTAGGTTCCAATCCAACTCGTGCTTTTGCCTGACCCAACTGGCTTGGGTATTCGCTCGGATTTGAGCTTTTCGGTCATTTAGAAAGTGTTGTCCAACCAAAGTAGAAGCTTTTATCAGTACTTCTCGTGTACTTGATCCGAACTTGGTTTCCGAATCAGAAGTGCGATCGAGTACATAACAGACACGAGACTCTGTGGCTTACTTATTGCATGAAGAAACCCCATTTATGTCACGAAACGTTGCCTAGATTGCGTGGAACAGGGCGGTGCAGAACTTTATTGGCTGACGTTTCTGTGCTGGAATCTTGTCAGGAAGTGAAAGTACGTCTCAAAGACTCAGAACTTTGTGTCTTATGGAATCTCAAGCGCTGGTTAGTGGAGTTTGAGTTCGCTGAATTGGAGCCACTAATGAATTTGCCAGAATAAGCATTAACATCAGCATTCAGTCATTTCCGACTGTGGTTTCTCATGCTGATTCGTTTGGACTTAAATTTTCGACCACCCAATGCCGTTTGCGGATGGCATGTGCTTTCATCCGATAGTGTGTTGCCGATGTACAAAAGGAAAAAGAATGGGAGCTAAAGGAAAGCATAGTGACGTTCAGGTGTTTTCTGCTGAAACGTCAAGTTCTGGCCCTTTTTCGAAAAAATGAATTCTGAATTCCGATCAGCCGCTAATTATGATACAGGTTACTGACCGTGATTTCCCACATTGTCTGTGACATTTCACATAGTCGTGTAGCGAATTTTAAGGATGAGATGCACCTCATGCACACTCAATAAAGGAGTTTGCGCCATAAACCATTTCTGCCGACTTATCTCACTGAATTCTTTCTAAGTTCATAAAGGGAAATCTCTACCGTAGTCCGCAAAGACACGCAACACTCAGGAAAATATTTTTCAGTTTTTATGCATGTCCTGGACAGAGTCACACGCTGATGCCAGTTGTATCTCTAAAATCGTCTAGAACCCTCTATGAACAGCGTTATGGCTCCTCAAAGATGACTATATTTTGAGAGTGAAAAATTGGTGGACGAGTTGTCTTAGACCCGTATTTCTCTTCATTCGCAATCGTTGCGCGGGAGCAAGGCAGGAGAAGAAGACAGATCGGAAATGGACTGAAGAACGAAGACTCGTTGAAAGTTTATCCATCCATCTAGCCGCTAACGAGTTTGGAATCCTTGCAGGGGATGTGGCACATGGTGGTGAGCGAAGGGGGTCGGGTCTGCGGTGGACGCTTATACAATACCAGCACTAATTTACTTAAAAAGTCGCGAAAGTCTCGCGACTTTTGCGACTTTTCGTCATAACACGGCTCAAAAAGACCCGTTCGGGGAGCTAGGGGCGTAATTGGAATCAGCATCGAGAGCTCTTCATTTTGAGCACGCATTTCCTAACCTGGTCCCGTTTTAAGCAAGAATGAACTTGGCATATGTGGAGGGAATGGAAAATCGACTTTTCCTGATTGGGTTACCGCGCGAAGCTTATTTGAAAGAGGATCAGAAAGTACAATTTTAGACTAAGTCCAAGGGCGACTGATTCCGTTTCAGCTTAGAACGAGACGTGGTGTTTTCGTTGTCTCCATTTTTCGGTTGACCCTATATGTCTTGTTTTCAGATCAAGGAATGTTTGCGCACAAAATTAAGAGCTCTCGATGGTGATTCCAAATATGCCCCTAGCTCCCCGAGCGAGTCAATTTGAGCCGTGTTATGACGAAGAGTCGAAAAAGTCGCGATTTCGCGACTTTTGTGGCTCTTTTTGAGTGAAACCAGTGGAGCTAGGTATCTCGCTCATTTGAAGCAATTAAGATCTCGCACTTGGCGGGACTACTACACAATCGAATAAAAACCACAAATTTTATGTCTGAGGCAGGGTCAAGCAACCCGTTGGACAAAATGCGTTCGCTGCTGCGACTCGCCCCCGCCTCCCATTCGTGGCAGAGTTCTGCTACCCCGTGCCTCACAATGGGCCCACTGAGATCAAGGTAAACCGCCCACTTTGGAAGGCCTCCAAAAATCATTTTTTTATCGCTATTTGGACATTTGCAATTACGACGAGTATTTACTTCATCAGCAGTTGACAAACAAGTCTGAACAATTCGTGGTTGTGTAGGAAACATTCTGTGGTGGAGCTGAGTTAGAATCGAAAATATCCGGCGCTGCAACTCCTTTAATTTTTCAGATTTGGTGGCGACCCTCCCTCCACTTGGGAAAATTTCCAAAATCGCTTGACCCTGGTCTGAGGGTGTAGTGTGTGAAGGTTGACTAACAGTGAGAACAGTCCAACCTCAAAATCGTTTTCTCTATTTTCTGCCTATCTCGAGAACAGCCCCACACTGATTCAAAGAATGTGTCTGGAATGGTACAAGACCCCTCGAGAAGGGAGTTGTGGCCCCCTCGAAAATTGAGCTCCAGAAGCATAGTGGACGAGTTGTCCGAGGCTTGTAACTTCCGCCATTTGATACCGATGTATGGACTTGAATAAAGGGAGAGGTTGATAATTAAGGGAAGAATGTGGCCAGAGCTCGGGAACCGTTGCTTATTTCGCCACTGTTGAGCTCAAAAAATCGTAAAAGGAGTGTGCCAAAGTGGCTTTCTGATGAGGGCGCCCCAGGGTGGCTCCCTCCTATATCTCGCTAATTCGAAGGAATCGAGAGCTCTCACTTGGCAGGTGTTAAATGGTGGATGTGCTTCATGATTATGTCGAAATCTCAAATTTCGTCCCCGAGTTTGAACTGTGCCTTTGACTTCCTCGTAACATGCACTTTCACAAACATCAAGTCGCCCAAACTCGAGGTTCAATCAATGAGCGAAGTCTTTGGTGTCTATTCGAATATTTTTGTGTCCTGTGAGGGTAGTGTTTGTGCTCCCTGTTCATTGATTTTGCGAAACGAAACCCTATGTTCGTATGCACAATACCCGCGCTAAGTTTTGCAAAAACAGGGAGTATTCGCCACTTGGCAAAAAAAAAACGTCTGATGCTTGTAACTTTTCAAACGAAGACGTCTTCGAATTCTGGAAATGCTATGGTATTCACTGCTCAAATTCCTACCTAATAATGTGCTTTGTGTACCGAAGTTCCCCAAAATCGCTTGGTTTTTGAGTAAAAATGTTTTTGCGATCGTTTTTCAAAAACGTCACGCGCTGCAAAGTGCGGCGAAACTTTTAGTAGTATTATGTATGTGCAAGCACATAACAGAACAGCAATCTCCAAGTTTCCTCCGTGATTTAGATAAAGGTGGGGAAATCTTGAGATTTGAGCAGGCGAGTCTCCAAACTCCATTCATCGGTCTGGGGCATTCGCAACAGAAGTCTTACTTTTTAGGAAGTTCGCAGGAGTGCTTATGGAGAGATTTTGAAAATTTAACCTGCTCAAGTGTCGAGATTGCCCCCAACTTCATCTAATTCACGGAAAGAACATAGAAATCACTCTTCTGTTACTTGTACAACTACTACACAAAGTTTCGCCGCATTTTGCCGTGCGCGACGCTTTTGAAAAACAACCGCAAAAACAATTTTACTCAAAAATCAAGCAATTTCAGGAAACTTTGGTCCACGAAGCACATGAGTAGGTAGGAATTTGAGCTGTGAATATAGTAGCGTTCCCAGAACTCAAAAACGTCTTCGTTCGACAAAGTTACAAGTATCGGTCGTTTGCCAAGTTATGCGGAGAGCATTCGCCAAGTTTGGCAAATGCTCCCCGTTTTACAGAACTTAGCGCGGGTAATGTACGTACATATTTCAGGGTATAGACCACCATGAGCGTTGACTGTAGGCACACATTGGCAACTTATGGTACTAGTGATTCTTAATCTAGATCGTCTTTAATGCCAAGCAATTATTCAAACTTTCCAGTCGGCTCTCGGACCAATCAGATTTTCGCGACTTTTTGAGCGGCTGCCTTTGAAGAGACCATGAAAGAGAATGAGATTTCAGGAGAAATAAGGCCTAAAGTAACACACCAAAATTTTGTTTACGTTATTAGCAATCAAGGACCAGCAATAGCCCCACTCACAGCTACGAAATCCCTCAATAGAGGCTTTCATTTTAGGAAATTCAAGTATCGTTTGCAGAGAAGCTCTCCATGGTTTTTGTTTTTGGAGCACAATTATTTTCGGTAATTTTTGATGCCATTCCACATTAAATTCCTGTTAGGTGGTCGCACATAATGTTAGGTTGGAGCTGAATAAATGTGCCTCTCACCATACTTTTGTAAAACAGCTCGAGTCAGAGTAAGAACGCTACATTCCACGACCATTGGTGGTAAATGTTCAACAGTCTGACCAACTTATGAACGCATGACACGAACGAATGTATCTGCAAGAGTTGTTAGCAACCAACGCGTTTCTAACTTTCTAACTTTATACTAATAGATGACTCGATGAAAAGATTGTCGTCTTGCGATTACATCTGAAACTAATGTAGAAAAGGAAAAAGAATGAAAGCTAAAGGAGAGCATAGTGTCTTGCAGGTGTTTTCTGCTAAAAGGACAATTTCTGATCTTTTTTTTTTTCGAAAAAAAATTAAGTGGCTCCAAATTCGAAGAAAAACTGAATTTCTGAGAGTATTTCCGACTTTCTCCTATTGGGAGCAATGCGAAATTGTGCAAAAGCTTCAATACTGCGTCGAAATCAGTGTGTTTTAATCTGAAAATCCTATCGGTCGCAGGGCAAGACACAACATAAGCGGAATACAAGTCGCAGTGTTGCTCGCAGCGACGAACAGCACTGGGTGATGCAATATCGATTACATTAGGCGACGAGGGCGACCGACGCGGCGTGGAGGGAGACGAGGGAGCACCACAGAGTGTACTGACACCGCGACGGCCCTACGTCACTGCCAGCAAGCGGCGACCGACGCCGCGATGATAATGTTTTGAAACATGTTTGTCGCCGCGTGAAAGCTGACGCTCGGCGACCACTCGCCTGTCGCCGCAACTCTGGAGACCCCTAGAGAGTCCACGTAATCAATTTAGTCTAGTGAATGAATGGGGCTGCGACGGTAGATTGCCGCTCTCGATCGGGACTCCGTTCAGCGGTGATGCCGCCAACACCGAAACGACAAAAATGAGTCACAATGACCGTTTCTCAGCCCTTATTAAACCGTCAAATCAAGCATGCCGTCTCCGCCCACTTTCTTTACAGTTCGCGTACCCCTAGACAAACTCCTCCAGATTGATTGCTCGAGTACGTGATTTCGTCGTTTTTTCTCAGTTTATACTACCAGCTCCGAGCCTTCCATTCATGTCACAAAATCGATATCATTTTAAGAGTGTATGCTGCCTTCCTTCTTCCATTTTCCAAAGCCGTTTTGACTTTCTCGTCGACTAAGGGGCCCTAGACCTACAAAAACCTGAAAAATAATACATGATTTTCTGCGCGTATGTTGCCTTTGAAAATGCGCAGACGGCACTGTCTTATCGCCTTAGTTAGACACAATACATGTTGATGTCTTCACTGAAGATTACTAAAAAATACGTTTTGTTCAATGGTTATAGATGCCTGATTCACCCTGTGGTTGACTGGTCGAGTAAACCTGTTTGAACACTGCAAATCACAGCGAAACGTTGGCTCAGTAGTTTGAGACTAGAAGTAGGTTTTTTGAATATTTTCATTGCAAAAGATCTCAATATCCAAGCATGTGCATTAGCCCATGGACTCAGCCCTTCGTGGACTTACCTACTCAAAAACATCCAAGACTAGGATACTACAACACTACCTTCAATTACAGACTGCTTACCTGATGATTTCCTCCTATTACCTGAAGTACCGCCCCACCTTTTACAAATCTATTCCACTGTCAAAGGTTTTAAACTCCAGTCTCAAAACTCTACACAGTCGTGATAGCTTTTCCATGGAAACTTAGTGGAAAGCATCTCCCAAAAACCGAACATGATGTGTACAAAATTTGGGAGCGAAATCCGCCGTTTATGCTGTCCTCAAACCACAAGTTGTGTTTTTTGCCGTTATTTACCTCCCAGATGGAATAATGCCACTCAATAAATCACCGACTCCGACATTTAAGCTTCAAAAAAGATGTGATTAGTTGGGCCTTAAGCTCCTGCCACGTCTATTTGCACTCAATGTTGTAGTCTGATGCATCGATGTTCTTCGAGTTTCGCATCCCGCCATTCAAGACTTTTTACTGCTGTCCCAGCTGAAACACATCTGGCGTGACGGGAAGGCGCATCATTAACATACGGACTCGTTAGATTTCTTTCCGTTTTGATGGATGTTAGGGTACTGACGTCGCAGGTCTTTATCATGATCCTATCTTAGGTATTTTTCGATGTCTCTCTGCTGGTGAATTCCTTCTTGGAACATCGTTGTTATCACTGTCATGTCGACGTTCCTCCAGAGTTACTCACCAGTTTTGATGATCAATAAAAACTGCTATTTGTGGTTAAAAGTAGCACAAGTAGGGAGTAATAGTCAGATTTAATGAATAAGTCGATCAGGAAAAGTAAAGCTCTCCAAAAATGGGTGAATCTTTTTTTGGAAATTTCTTGTTATCGCTGTCTTGATGAAAGTCCTCCAGAGTTACTGGTTTTGATGATCAATCAATAAGCAATGTCGATGTAGATTAGTTGATTGTTTTCGAAAGTATATTAGGAAGGGAAAAGTAGCAAGATTCAATGAAGTAATCAATTAGAAATTTTAAAAATTTTTTTCGAGAGAATGGCGATCCACTGTTTGGAAAGTCCTTGTTATCACTGTCTAGTTGTCATTCCTCCAGAGTTACCGGTTCTAATGATTGAATCCAGTATTCTTTGAAGGTCACATCACATCGAAGTCGCAGCGCTTTTCTATAAGGCGCGGCCACTTTTGGGAGCTGCACTACCGCTCGCAGGGTTTGGCGAGAAGACGGGCGGGGACTCGTTTTCGCGCCCTTAAATAAGCTCCTTCAAAATCATGTTTTTTCGGGATCTCAAAACTTATTTAGGATCCAGGTGGAGGGGCTGTTCAACAGCGTAATGCTTTGTCTAGTATTTGTCTACTGTGCACCCTTAAATTTTGCTTGCATCCTCTATTTCAGAGTGGAATCGATTTTTGTTGTTCGTGTGCGTGTGCGCGCGTACGCTGCTTCCCCTTCTCTTGCAAGCCTTCCCGCTGCCTCTCTGCTCTCACCGCACACGCACACGAAGCAACAGGGTGAATTCGGTTCAGGAATAGAGGATATGCTGTATAATACACTTGAAATATTACCCCGAACAATTTTGTTTAAACTCGAAACCTAGCGATCAATATACCATCGAATTATCCTTCTCACCTGAACCTCAAATAGTTTTCCACATCTGAAAAAAAATTCCTAAAAAGTACTTAATTATTATGAAGGACGCTGAGGAGCGACACGAGTCGTTCTCTCGCGCCTTCTGTCCGAATACTATGAGTGGTATTGCACATATCTTCGCATAGATGAGAATGAACTTCGGTGCTCCATTGCGTAGAGCTCACATAAATATTTAGTCTGATGAATGGACGGGGCTGTGGCGGTAGATCGCCGCGCGCGAATCGAAAACCCGTTGGCCAGTGATGCCGACGATACCGCACGGCCAGCCGCCTGGTCGGACTTAATCGAATACGGAAACAATAAGTGTTCTTCATGCGATATTTTAATCATTTCTTGCCCATCGTTTCCTCAAACTCTGCAGAAAGTTCACGGATTCCGTTTCCTTTCAAGCTAACATCACAAGTTCGGGGATAGATTCAGGGACATATGCATCAATTTATTCCTTGTGGGTATACCTAATCCGATTTCACCCTATACTCTCATGAACCTTTCCACCTAATGAAGACGTATTTTCCTCGCCCATATCCCTTAATAGAAAAACAAAAAGGGCACCGCTTTTGCCTCGATTGCAGGCTCGTACGGGATTTCGATCGCAATTTTCTTTCAAGGACCTCCTAAACATCTCTCAACGCCCTTGAAGTGGAGGACAGGCTTGCTGAGATGTCACCTTTTGAATATACACAGAACCAACCAAAATTCCGAATTTATCGATAAAAAACAGTTGCATGTGTTTAACGCCCGCAATACAAAATTCACCTATTTGGAAGCCTTTTTTCATCTATAGCGAACAACCTTAGCATGACGACGGTTTCAAATGGACGTACTTTCTGCCAGGTATGTGGCTTCTACATACGTATTGCGATCGATACTGTTCGTGCACTTTCCGAAATATGAAAAAAGTGGTGTTACCGGATTCTCGCGCCTTTGCGAAATGCAGAAGCACTATGACAGAAATCACATTCCGTGGTGTTCTCTTGTGTTTGGGTTTGAGATCCCAGCTCATTTGCATTTAGGAAGGAACATAAGTGTATTGGGAACCATTCGTCTATAATGTTTTTAGCTTGACTAGTTTGGCTTTAGTTGGAGTGCAGCTTGTGGAATTAACCTATAACTTATTCCGTAGAACATCATACATCCGAAAAGTTCAAAAATCCGACTATATTCGAAAAGTCGCATATTCAAGCAGTTCGAAATTCTACCCTCATCAAAAACTTGAATAATCGGAAATAATCCCATTTGGAGCGATTATAGGTACTCACACTCTCGCGGGGGTCGCTGGCCGGTTGAGAGGAGTTGAACAGGTAGCGTGCTGCCACATGGAACGAAAAAAGGGGCGGGCAAGGCCCGAAAACTCTCCCATTCATGCCGAAAACTCCGCGTGTCAACCTCCCACCGGCCCTAGAAGGCCACTTCACAGTTGACCCTTTCACACCGAAAGCTCTGCCTAATCACCTCCCTCCGACCACTCAAAGTGACGTCACACCCAGGTGTTTACACCGAAAGTATTGCCTTTTCACCTCCCACCGACCGCTACCTACCACTCTTGCAGTCGCGGGTTTCGATGGCAGGTCGAGAGGCAGCATTGGCGAATCAACCTGCCACCGACGCCCGCCCGAGTGTCAATATCCCGAACAATACCATCAACAACAAGCACAAACACCTCACATTTAAGGGCAGCGTATACATTGTGGGCTGCCATTTACGCGCTCTGCACGAGAGAGTATCAGAGAAAAACAGTGCAGACACTGCAACACGTCGACCCGAAATCTCCGCCACATATGAGACATTACCACGAAAAGTTCGGCAGTTATGAGTCATGCCGAAACCTCCGTCGATCAGCCAGATCCGATCAGTTTGTCTGGGAAAGGGGCGTTTTAACCGGCCACCGACCCCCGCCATTGCCTGAGTAGTAGGCGCTCAACACATGTACATCAGGGCTGTGCGTAATAGAAATTTTGTAATTCGTTAGTCGTTAGTCATTCAACCGGCCAAAACCCTTGTTAGTCGTTAGTCGTTAAAAATCTAGGCTTTGAAAACAAGCACAGTTGAGGCAGAAAAACCCTTATGAATAAAAAAAAAGGAAGGCATGAAGAGATGTATGTTTTCAAAACATTCATGGCCATTAAAGACACAAATCATTCCTTGTTAGAGAACCTACTTCAAACGGCAAACCTACGTGTACATAATTCAAAATATGGATTATTACTTGAGAGTGTGTGTTTATCGATTTTTGTCGTTTTTCGGTAAGAAAAGAAACAATATGGAAAACAGAGGAAATTTTGAACTCTTTGATGTTTTCCAGCCCAAATTTTGCCGTTTCGCGTTATATGATGTTATTTGAGATCTACATGTTGCTGACAACACGGAGAATTGCACCGACTCTGCACTATTTGTTCTTTGATCAGCGTCGCGATCCGAGCGCTTGCATGGTTTAGAGCTTGTTCCCATAATGGGGAACGGTCGGAAGAAATTAGCATCCAAGTTAAAATTCCACCCCTGAGAGGTCTCAGCACCACTTAATGGAAACCCCTTATTCCGAATTTATTAATGAAAGTCGAAGGACGGCCCACTTTATAATCCAATCATCAGATACAGTTCCCGCCGTTGGGCAGTGGTGGCCTGCAGACAACGCTCCATATTATCACCTCTCATAGTGTCCTCTGCAAAAATCTCCGCTGGAGCCGGTCAGTGCCGAACCGGTTCAGTGAGCCTACCATAAAGTAGTGAGAGCGACGCGAAGTCGCGTAAACGCTGCGCCTAAAGTTGCGTAACGTTTGGTTGAGGTTTTAATGTCGGGGTTCCAGAACCGCGAAGCAGTATCAGTAGAAATAATAAATACTGTATTCTATGGTTATTTTGTACCATCCACCTCGAACAACCCACAGTAACTATGTATCATTTCTGGAGTAATCATTGGTTTGAAGCGTGATGTGAATGACTATTGATTTTTTAACGAATTTTGGGGTTGCTTACGAAATTATTTTTCTTTTTGTTAGTCGTCAGTCTTTAGTCGTAACACCCAAAAAGCCCGTTAGTCGTTAAATTCGTTAGTCGTTAGTCGTAATTACGCACATCCCTGATGTACATGTGCTCTCGGAAAGCAATATTTTCGGTTTAGAGACCGTTTCAACGAGTTTGTAGTCTACTGCATATGGCACCGGATTTGCGCCAACCTTCAGTGGGGAACGCAAAGTATCACTGCGATCCATGTCGACTGTATACTGGGGAATGGAGAAATATTCAACCGCAGTATAGAAACATTTAGTTCTGGTCAGAGATTATCATCAAATTATCATAAATTTTAAACTTTTCCTCCTCGCTGTTTCTGAAACTTACTCTTCGCACTATTTTACTAATCAGGGACCGTAATAGGCTTCCGTTTTGCTCGTGAAGAAAGCCACCATTCTAAAGATTCCAGATCTCACTATCACTACTTAAAATGTAGGAATTGCTATCAATACGAATACCGGATTAAAGGGATTCCCAGGACAAACAATTAAGAATTCAGAAACACAGAGGGAGATGCTCATTAATAGATGCAACTTCTTCCCGTAAGTTCTGTTTCGAATGTAACGTGTTTTTCTCGAACGAACGCCAAGGGTAATTTATTTTTCAACCTCCTTCAGAAGGTGCCTGAATTTAAATAAAAAAATCTAAATTGGTGGTGAAGTGCGTGCACTGGGAACCCAATGGTGATCGAAAACTCGATCAATTTTCGATTTATTCTGAAAATAATTTGTACGTATCACTCAATGCTCCCGAGCTCTATACGTTCGATAATATTCACCATCTTTTGCGGCAGAGTCGAGCATAGCGAGTGTGAGGTAGTAGAGGTATGGTTTCCGTTTTCGATTTAGTTTGACGCATGGACCAGGCGGCTGGCCATGCGGAGTTGGTGGCCTCACTGGAGAATGGGATTTCGATTCGCGCAGGGCGATCTACCGTCGCAGCCTTGTTCATTCATCACACTAAAATTATCACGCGAACTCTACAGTTCACGACAACGGAGAAAAGGCGGTTTCGCGGTTACGTTATTCCACTAAGCGTATTGTAAATTTGTAGGTTGCGCAATAATCGGCGGAAAAGTTACAATTTCCTCCTTGATTTCGAATAAAAACATCGGGAACGTTGAAAACTATTGTGAGTTAACCCCATTTCCCCACAATATCAATATATTTTGAGTATTTGTCATGGATGCACGCAGGAATAAACAGGAAAATTAAATTTCTTTTTTTTTTCATTTTTTGTAATTTTCATTTATTTTCTTGTCATTCCTGCGTGTATCTATGATAATGACTTTATTGATAATGTCTGGTGGGGAAACGGAAACTTACCGTTTTCCAATGTTTCCCGTGTTTTTTTTTAGAATTCATGAAAAGTTGATAAGTTTGCCGTGGA
Organism: Aplectana chamaeleonis; assembly: GCA_029168955.1. Taxonomy (NCBI): domain Eukaryota; kingdom Metazoa; phylum Nematoda; class Chromadorea; order Rhabditida; family Cosmocercidae; genus Aplectana; species Aplectana chamaeleonis. Next base: position 157,292 of record JAPDOI010001203.1, read on the forward strand.
TTATGGTGGAAATGCGCAACCGCCCAACCGCCTTTTCACGTTGCCGTGGACTCTATGGATACGCTTAATCTTGAATAAGTGTGGCGGAGAAATGTGATGGAGAGGGATCGTTTCCGTATGTAAAAGGAGATGTGAGAAATTTGTAAATTCCGATAGTACAGAAACCTTTTGAAACCCTCGGATGATCTTTCACTAAGCTCTGTCCACGCGACAGTGAACATCGAATCGATCGAAAGTGATCGAATTTGGAACATACCTGGGAGAATGTCTTTAAAGAGTTTCCAAAGATTCTGGAGTGTTTTCTCATTCATTGTGAATGCTCTATGAAAGATGAGAACAATTCGTACTTCGGCCTTCTCCAGAAACCAAGATTCACTGAAACTTAGAGGAGGAGAAATTCAACAAAGGGTTTTATTTTTCACCTTCAAAAAACCAATTGGAGAGAAGTGTTCGATTACAGAAAAAGTGGGTATATAGTAAATCCAATGAGATGTCCAAGTAAGCTCGATCCCTTCTATGAGCATCCTACTACTTCTATTGTCATCAGCTGCCAACTTCATCTGATACACATTTGTTTGACCGGCATAATAACCACTTTGTTTGTACATGCCCACGATCAAAATTTCGTTTTTCTACTTCCTCTCTCATCGAATGTTCCTTCATTTCTACCCAAAATAGCAGAACTGTGAACTTTTCCCATTTCTTGTTCCAGCGAATTTTTGGAAAACAGCGTAGATTTTTTTCTGATTGAAACTTTGAACCCAACATTTTCGTGACTAATAACTTTCACACTCAGAATCGATATAAAAAATTACACAGTTTAGTGCCCGAAATGAACCCAGTTCTTCCTAAATCCTTGCGCTCAAATCATACGTAAGCTTAATATATCAATGGAAAAACTGGCTTGGCATAAGGAAATCCATTGTTCTTCTGGTGTGCATCTGATCAATTCTGGAGTTTCCTTTTGTTGGGGACAAAAAAAAAGAGGAACAAAGCAGCAATAGCCTGTGCTGCTCAGATATGTACATATAAAACTGCGAACTTTGAGCATTCATTTCAATCCGAAGGAACTTCAATGTCTGCAACCAAAGAGGCACTCGAACCACTCTTTGAAGATTTGCTATTTGACACCCATGTGGTTGCCTAATTATCCCTCCTTCCGCCATCAACATGTCCTGCAAGCTTCAATACAAGCCATTCAACAATCTCGAACCTCTCGCATAACGATTCACTTTGAAAAAAAAAACTCCGGATTTCTCGAGAGTACGAAGGTTTTGTGTTTCCTACTGCTTAACTTTAGATGACGATCTCAGTAGTGAGAAAGTATGTACACAGTAGGAAGACCACTCTGCACTTCAGCATTTCCCTTCAAATGGACATTTCATCCTCATCGCTCATTTGTGGAGTCCAGAGTTTGATGACAGCTGATGTATCATTCATTGCCCCGCATGGGTTGCAATTGACTGCCCGCCTAAAATAAATAAAAGAGAACGAATGCATTTTTTGCATTCATTAATGTATATATTCGACTCAGTGGCATTGTAATTATGTGCAACTTTGAGCGTAACATTCTCAAATCTCCTTTGTTTTGATCTCTATGTAAACACATGTTGCTTTGTCCTGAGGTCCAGAGTTTAGCATCGGGACGCAAAAAAATACAAAACGCATCCCGAGTTTGCTCGTAATATAACCCAGCTCAATGAAGATGGAGCAGTCTCAACATTTTGTTCCTTGTGTTATGTTATGTTATATATATATATATATATATATATATATATATATATATATATATATATATATATATATATATATATATATATATATATATATATATATATATATATATATGTATATATATATATATATATATATATATATATATATATATATATATATATATATATATATATATATATATATATATATATATATATATATATAATTTATCTATGTATGTGATGGGGTGTGTATGCAAAGTCTGTTGGTACCTGCTCGTTGGTGCCCCTGCTTCTACTGGAACCCAGCAGACGTTTGAGTGTACACAGGAACGTTCGAGCGATATAGCGTGCACAACTATATCGCGAAAGTATCCCGCACATTGCATAAAGGTGTCGCCGTCCGGCACACTAAGGCCTCTGGTCCATAACACCTTAGGATCCGTACCTAGGAGTCATGGAGTCTTTGGCCACAAGCCACAATTTCGCCACCCTGAACTGTCGATCGCTGTCGAGTGATATCCAAAAAACTGCGCTATCCAGACTTCTGAGCTATTTCCATGCACCGTTTGCTGCTTTGCAGGAAACCCGCCTCAAGGATAGACCCGTCATCAGCGTCGGAGAGTACACCATCTACTGCGGTAACGCTGACGATAGGAGAGTGGGAGGCTGTGCAATAGCTGTAAGGAAGGATTTCAATGGTATGGTCAAGGAGTTCGGCTCAACGTCGTGTCGGAATGCATTCGTACGACTGCGGGATCACAGAGGATTCAATCTGTGGATAGTGAGTGCTCATGCGCCCACTGAAACCGCCGAAGACAATTCGAAGGATGCGTTTTATGAGGAACTCAATACGTTGCTGGCCAGGATACCTTGTCAACATGCTGTTGTCGTGGGGATTGACGCAAATGCGAAGATGGGACTTGATCAGGAATCCGAAGTACTCGGTAAATGGTTCTACCCAGTGGAGCAAACATCGGACAATGGCTACCGCCTTGTCGACTTTGTGAACGCAGTGGTCTGATTATTGCATCGACATTCAAGAGGAATCATCGCCGCCATCAGCTTACGTGGCAGGGACCAACCCGGCTATCTCCAGAAGAGCAGCGGAAGCGGAAGATGACAACTTTGAAACTACAGCTTGACTATGTCCTGACGAGGAATATTCCAGTATCGGACATTCGAAGATCTAGAGCTGTGTGGGATGTCGCATTCGATTCGGATCACCGTCCTGTTCTGTTGAACTTCACTGCGAGGATTCATAAGAGGAAGCGAGGGCTCAGCCTCTCCAGAGGATTGACATGACAAGTCTCAGAGATGAAGAGTGCAGAAGGAATTTCCGACAACGCGTTTCTATTCACATCGGAGTACGGACTAAGAAGAAACTTTGCGACGCGGATTCTTTTGTCAAGTGCATCCAGGACGCTTCTGAAAGAGGCACTCCCGGTTGTACAGCCTAAGAAGAAGTTCGCCTACGTCTCAGAAGAAACAGCATCTACCTACAACAGAGTATGTGCTCTCCGAACTGCAGGAAACTTTCGTGGAGGAGAAGCGTCTGAGGAGGAAGTTGCGTCGGCAGCTTCAAAGTGACCGCGAACGAGAGTGGACGTGTAGAGCTAAGGAGGTTCTGAGAAGGCTTGGGAGGAGAAGAATCGAGGAAAGCCTACACGTTGCTGCGACAGTATAGCGGGAAGATGAAGAGATGTTCTCCTGTCTTGAACACTACCAATGGAGTTGCAGTTGGTGATGCGACGCTGCCAATATGGAAGGATTACTTCAGTTCACTACTGAATCGTCCAGCGCCATCAGTACCTGAGCTCCCGCATGTTCAGAGAGCACATTACGATGTCAGTGAGGAACCGCCGACTGAGTCTGAAGTTTTGGATTGTGTCCGGAAAATGAAGAATGGAAAGGCAGGTGGAGATGACAACATCACTGCTGAAATGCTGAAAGCTCTTCCTCCGTCTGGGATTCGTGAAATGACCAACACCATCCGTGCCATATGGATGAGCGAAAGGATACCCGATTCGTGGAGACATGCGATCATCGTACCTCTTCACAAGAAGCTATCCGTCACGGATCCTAAGAACTACAGAGGAATCTCTCTACTTCGTGTCATGTACAAGGTTTTAGAACGTATCATTCTCGAGCGACTTATCAAACATCGTGAAGGAACGACCAGAGATGAGCAAGCCGGTTTTCGACCTGGAAGATCGACCATCGACCAAGTGTTCGTCGTGAGAAGAGTAATTGAATCGTGGCAGCGGTTTTCGAAGCCATTACAGCTTGCTTTTTGGACTTTGAAGCCGCGTTCGACTCTCCTCATCGTGATCGATTGCTCAATGCTCTGCGAGCAGATGGAGTCCCGGAAAAGTATGTTCGGTTAATCGAGGACATGAACAAAGGAACAACAGCAGCAGTTCGTACACCTGTCGGATTTACGTCAGCTTTCGAGGTGAAAACAGGAGTAAGGCAAAGAGCCGTTGCAGGACCTTTTCTTTTCAACTTCGCCGTTGATGACATCATGCGTAGAGTTGCAGAACAGTTTCCTGCGGATGTGATCCTAACACCATCAGGACGCTCCCTTGTCGACCTGGAGTACGCCGACGACATTGTGTTATTCGCTGAAAACAACGCAAAACTGCAAAGGATTGTGAACCTCGTTTCGAAGTATGCCGCAGCCTATGGACTTCGTCTTCGTCCCGACAAATGCAAGCAGATGTGGGTCTCTCAGAGGCCTTCAACTAGAGTTTGTGTGGACGGACAACGTATCGAACTGGTGGACGATTTCTGTTATTTGGGCTGTTTGCTGAAGAACGATGGTAGTTATGCAGCGGATATTCGACAACGATGTGCGAAAGCTACGTCTGCATTCAATTTTCTAACCAAGTGTTTGTGGTCTACCACCATCGCGAAGGAAGTCAAGTTGCGCGTCTACCTATCCGCTATTCGCCCTATCATGATGTACGGATCGGAGACGTGGGCAGCACCGAAAACGCAGATGGAAAGGTTGGATTGCACGGAGAGGAAGCTTTTAGGCGTTTGCTTGGATATTTCTGGCCGCGTGTATGCCATAACGAAGACCTTTACAAGGAAATCGACGCAGTACATCAACGCTTGACACGAGGGAGGTGCCAGCATCTCCTAACGCCATCTCAAGCAGCAATGGAAAGTCGACTTCGACTGCTCGGGCATATACTAAGAAGAACGCCGGATCGTCTCGTACAACACGCTTTAAAAATGCTTCCAAATCCTGTCTGGAAACGGCCACCTGGGCGTAGGCGAAAGTTCTGGACGGATGTGGTTAAAGAGGATTTAAAGTCACTCGGCATCGAAAGACAGTTCAGGCGCGATGTTTCGTTTCGCAGGAAATGGAATAGTGACAGCTGGATGGAATGTGTTCAAATTGTGGCTGAAGACCGTGAAAAATGGACACGGCTGACTACTAGGACGGCACACCTCGGTGAAGATGCGGAATGACCGCGTCAGGCGAAAGCCAACCGATCAAATCAAAATTAAAAAAATGTATGTGATAATTTATTTCTTTGTAATTAGTTAATTAATTTATTTAATCATTTATTTATAAATTAATTTATTTCTTTACTTATTCATTTATTTCATTATTTAATAGCTATTTGGGCGCGGGTGGGGCAGTGGAAAGAGGCGCTAGTTTCACGCACATGGCCAGTGATGGTTCCTTGCCTAAGGCCACCCAAACCTTCTTTCGCTCCGGTAATTTGTCAGCATACTTGTCTAGGAGTATAGGAACACTGACCCGAACATCTGCTGGCCACCGCAAGTCACTGTTTGTATTCCCGATGCAGATTCGAAAGCCTCTACATTTCTGAATGGAAATCGAATGTGTAGCGCATCATAAGAGGGAGTGATAGACGCCAATAACTTTATCCAATATTTATTTATTTATTTTTATTTATTTATTTATTTATTTGTCTGTTTATTTATTTATTTATTTATTTATTTATTTATTTATTTATTTATTTATTTATTTAATTATTTATTTATTTATTTATTTATTTATTTATTTATTTATTTATTTTTCCAATACCCTACATGAAGTTGGCTTGAAAAATGAGGCATTTGGAATTATTTACTATACAATACAACAATACAGAGAAACAAGAAGGCTTTTAACCACTCAAGAAGATTACTCAAAACCTTGTGTGCGAAAGATGGAAGAGAATGGGGCTTACTGCGAGACTCGAGCAAGTGTCAAGACAGTTTATGACTTCATCTTGATAGAAGGTGTAAAACATGGTAGGCTGGAATGCGAAGGGAATTTGCTATCAGTCAGTTTTCGTCCTCAACAAGTGCGTCGTGGGTTCCAAATTGATTGACACGGACAATATGCACCCTGTGGATTTGAACATCATTAATGCTCTCTGAGCTTCCTATCCGTCTTGTTTATCTTGGTCCATACCCTTGTCAGTTATGTGTATAATTTTTGCTACTGGGGATTGAACCCTGCATTAAGTGAAGTTTTGAAAATAGGTCTGTTGAGTGTGGTGGCGAAGGTGAAAGCAAACAATATGAAGTTTCGTAAATTTCATTAATGCACTTGGGTACATGGATAGATAAAACATGGAAAAAATTCAGCTTTTGGTAGTTTAGAAAATTGAACATTTTCAGCCCAAACCTTGTCCAGGAGGGTTCATTGGGGCGCTTAAGAGGAATATAAGGTCCATTTTTAGTTTCTCAGAAGATTACTGTGGATTAAACTAAGGAAAGTATTATTTGTCCACAGTGACTTACCGTATTCTTCCGAAACACTGGAAATGGAACTTGAAGTCGTGTTCAGCGCCTCGAATCACCAATTGGACAATGTTTGGGCTGGAAGTGTTTGAATTTCCAAAATTCAAAAAAAATATGTTTTCTGTCGTTTTTGATCTTTTCTAGTGGATGAAGTTTCACGAACTGCAAGTAGTATCCTTTTGTCTCCCTCGCAACAATCAACAGATAATTTTTTTATCACTCTCAGAAACTCCAAATTGTGCTGGGATCAGTCCCTGGTTAAGGCGTTTTTGACCAACACCCTTCTTTACATCATTTTTTCATTATAACGTAGTCTCATCAATTCAATCTCTCCCAGACGTTCATGATTCGCAGGAGAGGGACTGTTCTTGAACATCTTCGAGTTGCGAGAAATATTAGGATCCGTTTGCGATCTGCATTCGGAGAAATGAAGGAATTTATGTCCATCTCCGTGCGCTGTAGTGGATATTTCTCCCACAGACTGTCGTTCTCGGAGCGAAATTCCGGTCTGCATTTGCGGATTACGGCTATTACATGACGCAATCCGCTGGTAATCGTGCTTGGAGAATTATTGATCGTACCAGGACCACGTGTTTATGTTTTATGTGCTTCCAGCTTCCACCTCCTCGCCTTGCAAAATGATACAGAGTCCTCTGAAATCCACGCATGCAGCATCCATTCATACATACATATATTGATATCTCAGGGAAACTTGACGTGAAATTCTCTGGGCGTCGGGCAATTCTACCATAACCGCCCTTATGACGAAGCAAAACAAACACTGAAAAAAATTCCAGTTCACGACTGGGTGAAACACGCAGTTTCCAAGACGAGAGATTGCTATTGTCTACGCGCTAGATCAGTGTCATTCACGGCAGAAACCACACGAAAATTATGTCGTTCCACGAACTCGATCTGGAAACACTAAATTATGAAAATGCACGTACCTAAGTTTGTTTCGACTTCTGTGTGAGTAAAATGGGAGAAATGCAGTTTGTGTTCGAATCTTGCTGATCATATTAAAAGTACATATAACTCTATCTCTTATACCCTATGTAAGAAGGAGTCGGCGCGGATCGCACTGATACTTTGAGTTTTTCGTTTGGCGTTTTGGTCAGCTCGGTGCAATTATGTTAGAACATGCATACGTGCACCGAGTTTGCGCCAAAGCATGATAAGGGACGCAATGTATCAGTGCGATCAGTGCGGAATTTATGAATTAGAAATTTGATGAAATTTTGCAAAATTAGAATTCAAGCGGTGCAAAAATCATCATGTTCCGGGGGAGGCCATGGGAACAACAGTGAAGCGAACTTCCCTTGTTCTCTCTCCCCCCCCCGAGTTGACTGTTTTGAACGCCTTACGGTTGTGTATAATTCAAGGGGAGAGGGGCGGGACGTCTCCCTTCGGAGGGAAGTCTCGCTCCTCTCCCCTCGAACGAGTGATAAAGACCAAATCAGGTCTATTGTCCTCGGGAACTTCCCCTCAAATATCTGAGCAGAGAGGGGCGAGACGTTTCCCGGGAGGCGACGTCTCGCCCCACTCCTTCCGAATTATACACAAGGAGTGGCGTTCGAAATAGTCGACTAAGGGGGAGAACAAGGAAAGTTCGCATAATGGTTGTTCCCATGGCCTCCCCCCAGCATGATGAACGAGAAAGCGAAGCCGCAGCGTATACGCTGATGCAAACTGGCGAGTGTCGAGGTGGTCTCGCACTTCGCAAGTTGAGGGGGCAGATTCGCCAATAAAGCACAGTGTAGGGTATCTCTGTCAAGATTTCAGGGCGAAATAATAAGCTTCTCTGAAATCTGTTGTCAGGGGTAAATAGTTTTGGCCCTATTCCTGTTTCCCAAGAACATGAGACTGTTAAAAACAACGAGTTTTGGCAAGCTGGTTTTTGATCAATCAATGAACAATGGGGTTATGGGTTGCGAGAGCATGAGGAAGGCCGGCGATCGGGAGAACAAGGGAAGACCCGCTGGCCGGAGGTCGTTTCCGTCTCCCCTCAATTCGGGGAAAGTTTCCCAGTCGTTTCAAGGGAAGTTCCACTGTCGTTGTCGGGAATATCCCACCAAGGTCTGAGACGGTAGGGCACACTGCCCAACGCCTACGCATTTTGAAGCGTCAAAAACTACCCACAATGCCGCTACACGAGTAAGAATTTGGCTCGCCCTGTACTTCTCCGCCCCTGTTTGACCCGTCCTCCTCTAAAACAGGGATACTGGGTCATTCGCCCCGTCGTCGAAGTACATGTGTAGTTTACTTATTGTACTTATTGGACCACCCACAAACGACTGTGGGAATGGCCCCGCACATCTTTTCTGGGAGAGTACCGCAAGTACAGGGCACGGAGCAAAACAGTGCGTGGCCAATTTCTTACTCGCGTAGCGTCATTACAGGGGCGTTTTTGAAGCTTCTAAATGCGTAAGCGTTGTAATCTGAGCTATACCATTCCATTTCCGTAGTTATCTCAACCACGTTTACCAGCGTGTATGCTGCCTTTGAGGCACAGTACACCCTCAGACATGAATTTTGTAATTTTCATTTAATTGTGTAGTAGACCCCTCCTATATAACACGTGCCAAGTCCGAGATCTGAATTCTTCCAAATAAGCGAGATATAAGCGACCACCTGAGGCCCGACCTCGTTCGCTCACCACCACAAGCCCGACCCCCTTCCTGAATTTCGGACTGAATACCTGCTAGATGGGTGGAATAATTTCAACCGAATCATCCTTCTTCCCTCCATTGCTGGCTTGTCTCTTCGATCTGGTTCGCTTTCGAGCAGCGACTGCTAATGAAGAGAAGCACAGACCCGGGACAACTCGTCCACCAAATGTTTGCACTCAAAGTGTAAGCATTTTCGAGACTCCATTTGTAGGGGGCCTTGGACGATTTCAGAAATACCATTGTGATCAGCGTGTGGGCCTGTGCCTTTAAGACATACGAACATTAAAAGAAGTGTGAGAACAGGCGAAGATTTTTGCACAGATAGTCTTAACATTTAGCGTAAACTAAGGGCTATGTTTAAGGAGCTAATTGTTTTCAAGGCAGCATGCACGCTCGCAAACGCATTTTAGATGATTACGGAATTAGAATGGTATGGCTCAGATTGAAACACCTATGCATTTTGAAGCGTCAGGCTCTGTCCATACGTGGCGAGAGCGCGCGATACCGCTGTTGTGTGCCTCTCACCGCTCCTCAACGCTGGAGTAGCCCTTGCTCGCAAATATGCACTGGCTAACACCCCCACCTCGTTTTGATTCGATTGACAATCTATGACCGGGTGATCAATCGCTCGAATCGGTGCACCTGATGACCATTTGCTAAAGTTTTCATATTCTGTGATTGGGCTATGGGGTACAAGGGCAATAGTTTTACGACAGGTTTAAGACATCATTCTTTAGGGGTTGAACAGTAAGCTCAAAACTTGCTGCTTCCTCCTTTGAGCTGGCGAAAGCGCACGAGAGCGAGCGGGCGTGAGCGCGCGAGAGGGAGCGTTCGTGAACGGCAAGCAAAACGTGTGCCCTTGATGAACATCGATTTTGCGTAATCGCACGCTCTCGCCACGTATGGACTATGCCTCAGAAACGACCCACAATGCAGCTACACGAGTGAGAATTCGGCCCCACCCCTGCAACAAGTACAAGGAGTAAACCACATACATCGGAGACGGTGAAAATGGCCCAGGACCCCTGTTTGGAGGAGACGGCAAATACAGGGCTTGGGAAGATACAGGGGCGGGGCCAACTTCTTACTCGTGTAGCCGCTATGTGGGTCATTCTTGACGTTTTCAAAATGCTTAGGTGTTCTAATACAGGGGTGAGCCATACCATTCTTTTTCCGTAGTTACCTCAACCACGTTTACGAGCGTGTATGCTGCCTTTAACCTAACTGTTCTCGTTTGCTTCTCCTCTGTTAACTTTTTTGGTCATCACAGGTTGACTCCACCCATCGTTTCGTCCATTTCCCCTTTCCCTTATTGAATTTCATCTTGCCTCCTGCTGCAGTGTTGACACAAGGGAATCCGTTGCAATTTTTTTGAAGAAATGTCAGATTTGTTCTGCCTTATTGCTTTGGTTTTGGGTTCTCATCTCGTTTCGAAATCCTCATAATTTTCGAATGCAGAAATAGAGACGCACGCTATTCCTTCTTTTTGAAATTTTCCTGACGTTGTTCTTCTTGCGGGTTTCTCCTTCTCTATTATTAGAAGGCAATCACACAGCGGGTTACCTGTATCGCAACAAAATCTCATTTTCGGAGTAGAATGTGTTTTTTCTACAAGTAGAGCTAAGGAACTTTTTTAAATATCGGTTGGCTGAGTATCAATTCTATTTGTTCTGTTTATTTTGCTACTTGCCCCATTACTGCTATTGTTTCCGCAGAGTGATTCCATCTGTTTTTGTTGATGTCGGTGTCAAAGGAGAAATTTATTTGATTACAAAGGCTTGAAAGTTTTCCACGAAATAATTGATTCTAATCAACCTGGAAAGCAGTCGGACACTCCGGCGAGGACTTCCTTCTATTATTTGATTCGGATTGATCCCGTCAGGTTGAGGGTGCCGTCGAGTAAATGACTTCAACGAGACAAAAGATTTGCATACCTGTGTTTCATCCCTACACCCCCCATGAGGGAACTAATCCTAGTGTGGTCAACAATTGTTGTTTATCGCTGGTGTAGTTTCGCATTAACCTCATGGTTCTACTTCCTGCCAGATACTTTATAGTTGTCTCGCATTCATTCTACATCAGTGTAAAAAACAAGTCTTAGCCTACGAATTAGTACAAATTGCACGTAATTCACTAATTCGCTCAAGGCAGACCTAGAAGATCGAGCAAGGAACATCAAATAGCGATGAGCTCAGTTACCAGAATGCATAATCGAATCCATTAGAGCAGAATAACCATGTGCGTAAGGAGCCACTGATTCTGAAGCCCGGAATTTCTTCGATTCAAGAACGAAAATGTATTTCCTTCTGAAAAACACAGAGCTAATCAAATTAAACTCATTGGTTATGTTTACTATACAATTTTGATGTGTTTCGATGTCTCGATGCTTTTTTTGAGAACTGCAATTTCTGCAGTTTACTCTCTATACGAAGACTTCAAAGGCAGTGCCCACGATAAAAACAGTTTCCAAATATCTGAACCTTCAACTTCCTGGCAAACGTCACGATTTACCGATGCCATTCAAAAGTTTTTAAAAATTTTCAAATTATCTTAAACTCGGAATATCTTAGAAAATGATTCGGCGTAAAATAGCCTACAGTTACAAAAAAACTAGAAAATGAAAGGAAATAAGTAGAAACACAATTTGGCGGTCAATCATAGACCAGCTATTCAGAAGTAGCGGCAGACGAGGGATCGGATTTTACAGGCTTCTCCGTTTAACTTATCAGAGCGAAATCAAGAGCGCAAGGGAATGATTAAGCCTTTATGCCTCCTGACCCGATTTATCGGGTCACTCGTCATAAACACCCCTCTCGCTCCTGAAATCTCTCCTACTACTCGGTACACTGCGCGAAGGGCTTTATATGCTGCGCGAAGGGCTTTATACGGCAACAGGCAGTGCAACAAACTACACATGTCGAGATAAAAACGATCCGAACGTAACGGATTAAACACAAAAGCAAAAAACACCGGATCAAAACATCAAACTCTCTTACTTCCAGAATCATTCAAAAATGCCGAAGCCACGCATCGAATATAAAACTGTTAGAAAACTATAAACAAAACAACACATCCATATTAGAGATCACTAAAACATGAGCAACGAAAGTTACCCATAACTGGAAAAACCGTATGCGATCACCGTAACGAGCACTATTTAGCCGTAGAGCACAGAATCTTATCTCCAGATATACAGGAAAGATCCCAAACTTCACCAATCTCAAAGCGAGAAGGCTAGCAATACACATGTGCGCAAATGCACCGAACCAAACCGCAGAGAGTTCAGATAGTCCAGATAAGCCGGAACTAATAAAAAACAAAACTTCACAAACAATAAAAAACCTCACAAACATCAAAAGTTACGTGGAAAGCCGCACAATCATAAGGTTAGGGGAGGCAATATTCCAACTGCACAGATCCAAAGACAGCCTAATCCAGCCAACACAAGCACAAGAGCAAAACAAACAGCAACCAGCGTCTTAAAGGAAAGGAACAACCAACTAAGCACCAAAACGGAACAGCTCAATGGGGAATAACTGCTGGGCCGCCTTGCGTGACCTTTGAACGAGCGATATACGGCCTCATCGACTGGGGATTCGACCATCTTCCTCTCCGCTGTACCATCACCATCGATGTTCCCTGCTCCGGAGCACGTGTAGTGCCCCCTAACGCGTCTGAACGCGTGAGGCGTTAGGTGACGAATATTGGCCGTCTCGCAGATCCTTTTGATTTCCGTGTTCGCAGCGCCTGATGACCACGTTCCTCCGTTCGTTGCCGCCAGCACGGGACCTCTGTTCATGGTACTCAGTCGACGTCGCAGCACTTGGTCGAACCCGGGTTCTTTCATCAGAAAGACGTTCGCCCCGCTGCCACTCTGATCCGTCTTGGACTTCTGCAAAGAAAAACATTAGCAATACATGGAAACGTAATGTATGACAACACTTGAACTCCCAATCTCTATGATCTCACCTCAGACCTACACAAACTTGCTACCCATCTCCTAGGAATACAGAAAGCCCCGCCTAACAACAAATATATATCCTGATTCTTACTTTAATGCAGATTATCCAACTGCCATCCTGCTCAGAAACATCACCCAATTGAAGATTTAGAGCCTCGGAAATCCTACAAAGTCCACAGAAAAGAAGTACAAGGAGGATATGAGCTCTGTCCTGTCTCCATTGAGGCCAAGGCATAATCGCCACTGTGTCCATGAGTGCTTGCCATTCCTCTGTCGTCACAAACATCCGCTCCTTGTCGACCTCTCCTCTCCTTTTGCCGCGCACCATCTCATCCAATACTGTCCACTGTAAACTCTCCTCCGGCCTCCTGCCCAGTCTCGAGAATGCCAGCGCTGACACAAACGAGGCTAGCGTCCCTGCGGATGTTGTGGTGCTTTTCTTGGCCAGGAAAACCGTCGCACTGTCGAGCTCATTGTCCAGTCTGGTGTCGGGAGATTCGTACTGCCAGCTCCTGAACTCCTCCAACATCCTGGTATACCCTCTGATGGTACTACCTGCCCGAGACGAGTTAAGAAGTCCACGAATGACACCCTCCACCGGCTCTTCCATGTAATCCGCAAGCGACTCTAGCTGGTCAGCCATTTGACGACGAGGCCCGGCCTCTGCAAAGAAACCAACTCAGCAGGCCCTCATCTAGGATACCAATAACAAGAAAATTCAAAAAAGAAGTCACTGCCTGTGACTTGCCGCAAGCCTAGAATAAACAAATCATCCCAGGAATTCCCTGCGTACCCAAACACCGCCCGTATAATCCTCAGCCAACACCAATCAACCAATCCCAGCTCACCCCCGGTCAACTCGTCCGCCGCGTCCCTCGTCTGCGGCTCGATTCCGTCGCGAGACGGAAACTTTTTGAAACTGCAAGAAGGGAATCAGGGTAAGTCAGCAAGGTGAACACAACGCTCAGATCCATATTGCGCTTGTAGCTGCTTTTATAGGTTCAAAGGCACAGGACACCCAGAAAATTAATTTTCAGATTCCATGCTTATCTTGAAGAGAGCCAATTCCCGATCACAGAGGTATCTCTGGAATGGTTCAAGAGCCTCTTTGAACAGAGTCATGGCTCTTCGAAGATGCCTACATTTTGAGGGTGAAAAATTGGTGGACGAGTTGTCTCAGGCCTGTATTTCTCTTCATTCGCAGTCGTTGGGCGAGAGCGAGCCAGGATAAGGAGACAGCCAGGCAGTGGACTGAAGAACGACGACTTGTTGGAATTAATTCATGCTTCGAGACGCTATCGAGTTCAAAAATCTGTTAAAGGGTCGGGGCTGTGGTGGTCGCTTATATCTCGCTTATTTGGAGGATTTGAGATCTCGCATTTGGCACGTGTTATACAGGAGGGGTCTTCTGAACAAATACATGAAAACCTTAAAATTCATATCTGAGGGTGTACTGTGCCTCAAAAGGCAGCATACGCGCTCGTAAACGTGTTTGAGATAATTATTAGAATCGTATGGCTCAGAAACAACGAATACGCTTTTTGAAGCGTCAAAAACGACCCACAGTGCCGCTACACGAGTAAGAAGTTGGGCCGCCTCTGTATCTCCTCGCCCCCTATATTTGCGTCCTTCTCCAAAACACGGGTTCTGGGTCATTCCCACCGTTGTCGATGTATATTGGTGGTCCAATAAGTAAAATAAGTAAACCACATACTCCGACAACGGTGAGAATGGCCCAGAAACCGTTTTGGAGGACGCAAATACACGGGGTGGGCAGATACAGGGACGTGGCCAACTTCTCACTAATTCATACATATTGACAGCGTCAGCCACAGCTGACCACACCGTTCAGAAAAATGAAAACATATTACATGTAAAATGAAAGGCCTGAATTAATATATGTAATATAAATTGGCCAATGTATATTAATTGCAAATTATCTCGACCGATGTATGTTACGACGAGTCTCTCGCTCGCAGGCCAAACGTCGCACGTAATACTTTTTCAATGGTGAAAACATAATACGTGTAAAAAAGAGACGATTACATTATACTTGTAATACATCTCCGTCAATGTAAGTTACATGTGAATTATCTCTACTCGAGTAAATTACACGTCGTATAAGTGTAACATAATTCAAATATCTCCAGCAACTGAGGGCCCATGCTGAACACCTTCTGCGAACCTGCACAGCATACGGGCCGCCTCATACCTTAGTGATGAGGGCAGGTCCATTGAATTGACTTTTGACAGGGTGGACACTCGCCCTGGCCGAGTCGTTGATCTCTCTCTCCTCATAACTCGTTTTAATCGTGGGAAGGATTAGAGGGAGCGACATGCGATATTTTGAAGCAAGCTTAGGCCCACTGCTTCATGTATGAAGCTGTGGGATCCAAGCTTGCTGCTTCAGTCATGAAGCAGCGAGCTTTAAGGTCGTGGGATGTTCGAAAGAGCTTAAAGCTTGCTGATTCAAACCTGATGCGGTAGCCTGGAACTTTGCAGCTCCAACCCTTAAAGTATAGAGCTTCAACTTGTATGTTACATGTAATATAAGTGTAGGTTACATGCGATATAAAGGTAATACACTTGAATGTCTCAAGTATCTTACACTTTAAACAGTGCGTTTCATTGTTTATTAACAACCTACTTTTCAACTATATTATTCTCCATCTTGAAGCTGGGCATTTTTCACTAGCATGAGCGTATTCAGGGTGTTGAAAAACCTATATATACATGTCATCAGAATATTACCTCTTTGAGAACTTTTTTTATAACAATTCATGACAGATTTGTCAATTTTCGACCGTTTCATTGTTTATGAACACTTCCTACTAACAATGTTTAATACAATTTCCCAATTTAACCTACCTATATAGGTGTGTCGAGAAGGACGAGGCATTTCTTGTCTCAATATGGCGCGCGGCTGTCGACTCTCTACTGTGAAGAAAGCTCAGATCAGAGCCCTTCAAGATGCCGGCTTGGGGTCACGTCATATCGCCGCCCGAATTGGAAGAAGCCCTGGCGTCGTACTCTTATTTGAAAGATAAAGACGCCTACAAACACAATCCATCTTGGGACGTGTGCGGAAGCTCTCCCGAAGGGACGTACGCCAGATTTGCAAGCGATTTTCCAACAAGGCTAGTGTAAATCAATTCCTTGCAGAATTGAGAGTGCCTGTATCGAAGTCTACCGTCTGGAGGGCTATTAAACGCAACGGAAACATTGTGATAGGGAGAATGCAGAAGGCTCCATACCTCACCAGTTTCCACAGAGCCGCTGGTCTTCGATACGCGCGAGAGAACATGACGACCGATTGGGATAAGGTGAGGCCGTAGATAGAGTAAAGGTCAGCTCAGTTTATGTTAAGGAGAAGTTGATTTCTGGTGTTCAGGTGGTCTTCGCAGACAAAAAGAAGTTCAACTTGGACGGCCCTGGTGATGTAAGATCCTACTGGCGTGACCTAAGGAAGGAACCCAGGTACTTCGGTAGGCGGAACTTCGCCGGTGGCTCTTTGATGGTGTGGGGGGGGGGTATTTAGTTGCGAGAACACACTTGACCTTGCCTTCGTATCATGTCGCATGGACACAGATGAGTATAAGGGAATGTTGGAGCATCACCTTCTGCCGTTTTTGGGAGGTCGCAGACAGGAACTTCAAATTTCAATAGGATAACGCAAGCGTGCACCGTAGCAGAGCGACTTCCTCTTGGCTTCGTGAGCAAAGAATTAAAGTTATGGACTGGCCAGGATGTAGGCCTGACTTGAATCCCATGGAGAACCTGTGGGGGATCATCTTGCGCAAAGTGTACGCCAACTGCGAGCAATTTCACTCGATTGACGAGCTCAAATCCTTCGATCCTCGAAGCACGGAGTGAAATCGACGCCGCGGTACTGCGTAACCTAGCGAAGAGCATGCCTGCTCGGCTTTTTGAAGTAGCCATGAAACACGGAGCTCATGTAGACTACTAATTAGTGCTTAGTTATTATGCTTGAAGAATAAATTGTTGTGGAACTTGAATGTTCATAAACAAAGAAACGGTCAAAAATTGACAAATTTGTTACAAATTGTTATAAAAAAAGTTCTAAAAGAGGTAATACTCTGATGATATGTATATATAGATTTTTCGACACCCTGAATACGCTCATGCAAGCGAAAAATGCCCAGCTTCAAGCTGGAGAATAATGTAGTTGAAAAGTAGTCTGTTTATAAACAATGAAACGCACTGTATTACATGTAACATGTTTTCGTTTTTCTGAGCGGGTCTTTTCGCAACCTTCCTCGTACATGTTTTTCATAGGTATCAATCGGGTTGGCCACTGTGTTTTTTCAACCAACTCTGACACATGCCATAAAACATTGCCCTGATAGGTGATCGCATGAATTTTTGCAGGTTTCCGTCTCCAAAAAAATTTTTCCTACCTACACAGAAATGGTTTTTGAATCACTTGCAGCGTTTGGGGAAATACGGTGGTGAAGGTTCAGAAAAATATCGTTTTTCCACCTATGCCAGAACGATTTTTGGAAAATTTGCAACATTTTGGGACCTATTTTTTTGGCACTAAAAAATTTTCTCATGTGATCAGAGTTCAGAAATGGTTAAGGTCAAAGAGAATATCGTTTTCCCACCTACACAGAAATGATTTTTGGAACACTTTCAGCATTTAGGGACCTACTTTTTTTTGGTAGCAAAAAAAGGTTTCTCGTGTTTTTTCTTCGGACTTGTTAAATAAAAGAAAAATTTTTCTTCTTGATCCTGTTCATGTGAGGTTCATTCTGAAGCTTTTCACTAGTACTATTTACAGCCTGAGTTGGAGACCCCTAGCTCTTGATTGAACCGAGAACGAGCCACTGGAACACCTAAATTCGTTCAATGCGATTTGGACCCCTAAAATCGCTACTATACCCATTGAGGAACGTTTTCGGTAAACCCTCCTAGAAGGGACTGCGCGACATTTTCTAGAACAAGCTTCTGTGGAGAACAGTTTGCCACCACATATTAGCCGAGAAGGTTCCCGGACTTGAAGCTGCCAGCTATGAGAAATTTTTTTTTTCTCGTAGATCCTGTCCATGTGGGGTTCATTCTAAATCTTCTCACTAGTACTACCCACAGCCCAAGTTTCAGACCCCTATCTCTCGTTTGAACCTATAACTAGCCATCAAACAAGAAAAATGTTGATAAATTTTTATATATTCGAAAAAAATCGAAAGAAAAGAAAGTAGAGAATGAGTGGGGTAAAATTCGAATTTTTTGTTCGCGAAGGGGCCGCCGTGACGAGCTACCCGCCGGTAGGGAGACCGTACTCTCCACCGAACAATCTCATTGCCACGCTTGACCCTGTCCCTCCTCTCCCTTTCCCCATTCTATGACGTCCTACACACTTTTCACAACGTGCTGCGCACGCTCACTCGGATCCTGCACAGTTTCTACCGCGTCCTGATATTTTTTTCATCGATTAGAAAGATTGGTAAGCTCGCATAAACCTGGCGGTTTACTCGTGCAAAGTTGGCGGTTTACCCGCGTTGAAAATGCATTTGCTACCACTCCGGGTTTGTGCCATCATCTTGCCCTTATTCCTTAACTGCTCAATCAACCATTGCTGATTCGATACTTCGACAGTAGTCGGATTAGCAACATGAAGTATTTAGGACTTAGAGCCCAATGTAGATTCAAACGTTAATTCGAAATTGGTCGAGTAAGGGAAGAAATGCTGTTTCGAATGCTATATTACGCTTTACTCCAAGTATTCAGCTAAGCGTGGAGAGGATGGTTCGACAAAAACTCTCATTCTAAATCCGACAGCCTGCTATCAGAAATCTTGCTGCTGCGGGCATCAAATTGATTCTTTTCTCTATTTTCGTTCCATTCACGAAATTGGTGCTTTAATTCTTTGTTTACGACCCATCCTCTTCCCATCATGAACAGAGCAAATGGTTTTTTTTCAGAATAAGTGCTTGTTGGTTGCATCAAAATGAATTTGATTAGGCAAGCCAATTTTGCACCAAATCATTGCCACCTTAATGGCTTATACAAAACTGCAAGTGTTTTGCGACAGCCTTTAATGTTTAGTATACATAGGAACTCATTGAAATCTATCATAGCCCTCGTGCAACTTCTGCAGTTTTGGGCCAGGTCATTTTCAAGTTCGCTTGCTTCCCGGAAAGTCATTTGTTCCCTAACAATATGCAAAGAAATGCAGCTGGACGCCCTTTTGTAATTCGTCTATTGTTATTGCGGTGAAAAACGTGGAAGGTCAGTCTAGCTAGGCTCTGTTTCAAATTAAGTGAACTCCTGTTTTCCATCATCACAGAGCGGAGCAGTGGCTTTTTCGTCGGAACCTCTTTATCAAAAGTTATACCTCACCGAGGCTTACCGCTCCGCTGCTGGTGATCATCAAAATCGACAGGTCACAAGGGATGTACCAGAGCTTAGCTGCATGGATAGAGAATCTGCCATACATTAGCATCGCTGCAGTTTACTTTAATAACGGAGTGGTTACTCATGTCTATTACTGAGCTTCACCGCACGATGTTCTTCGAAGCAACCGGTTCTTGTCTATTATTGTGATCACAAGCGGTTAACAGAAAATTTGGTGGAGTCATTGATGTCCTTCGGTCGTTTTATGGCAGTCGAAATGGGCGTCCATCACAGAGCATCTGACGCCTTCGTACTATGAAGAATGCGAGCCAATTTTTTTTCAGCCTCATTTCACCATCGAGTTCTCACTTATCATCCTTGTTCCATGAAATTCTGAGGATCTGTAGCAAAAACCTAGAGACGCCAGCGAGCTCACCAAGTCTCAATAAGGTCAGAGGCTTGTCAACCCAGTATGTCAAGTAGAGAAGCCGCGGACGACTAAGAACGTGACGCAAGAGGGGTAAATCCGCGTTGTTGTTCTCTTCATGGGCTTTAAAGAGGGCTCACTCACTCATTCAGTTAGCTGGCGTCTGATGGAGCGGGATACCCTCTCAAACAGTACACTGCTGCAGGTGCCATAGTATCTCGTGTGGCGTGAACGACACACATCCATTCGCAACGATTCGCAGCAATAAGTTTATTGTTTAGTACACTACATCTTCGGATCCTTTTCTATATGCTCTTGATGACTTTGCTCATAGAAGAGAGATAAATGATTAGCTACTTAAGCATAGCATCCTCTTCAAACTTGAGTTTGGTCTTAATCCGCGTGGTTTAGTTAGTCTAAGAGTTTCCAGCACCCGGGGAAGGGAGGTCAAATTCCAACATTATTCCACTGATCTTGATTGCAGGCATTACTTCTTCACCAACAGAACGATCTCTACGTCTGAAAGTCTCAGCGCAATCGATACTATCCCACTCAACTTCAGCTCGTGTAAATAAATTCATATAAAAAAACTGAGACCTAGAAGTTTGGCTGGTTATCCAACTTGAGCGGTTGGAGAATCACTCTAATTATGACGCTGTCTTTCATTAATGATATGTTTCTCTTTGTGTACCAGCACATAAGCTCCTGCTTGTGAAATAAATGAATAAATAAATAAATCAATAAATTAATTAAGATCCTTGATTCACGTCTTTTTCGGCCCCATTCTCTGGATTTTCACGATAGCGGGGCTTCCGCCACAGCATACTGTACGTTAGACGGATAGCGTTCATCGTACATTCATACATGTCCGAACCCTCGCAATCGTCTTGTCTGCAGCTGTTCTCTGATCGTCTTCCTACTTTTGTCAAACACTGTGGCGAACTGTTATCTTGAAGGCACAGTCCAACCTCAGAATCGTTTTTATGCACCTCCGCCTATCTTGAAAACGGTCCCATGCTTGTTCAAATAATGTCCTGAAATCATAAAGACCTTAGGCGGTATTCATACTACTCAACGCGAGCTCGGCGCGCGCATGCCGCGGTGGCGTGGCGTTTGTGTATGAATACTTTCTACGCGCGTGACGCGCGTGCCGCGCTTGCGGGGACTATGAATACTTCAGCGGCGACGCCATGGGCGAGCGGTGAAGCTGGAATGAATGAGACGATCGATAAATAATAACAGCGGATGAAAACGCCAAGGCGTTCCGGGTGGCAGTATGAATACTGCAGCGGCGACGCCATGGCGGAGCGGGCGGAGCTTGACGCGCGTTCCGCGTGGGTGGGGCGGCAAGCCATTCATATACAAACGCCACGCCAGCGCGGCACGCGCGTGCCGGGCTGGCGTTGAGTAGTATGAATAGCGCCTTATGGGAACGGAGTTATGGTCCCTCGAATATTGAGCTGGGGAAGCATGGTGGACGAGTTGTCCGAGGCTTGTAATTTGGGTTGTTTGCAGCCGATGTATGAGAGCTGTCCTGAGTAGGAGAGAAGTTATGAATGAAGGGAAGAGCGGGGCCATTGATCGGAGACCATCGCTCATCTCCCGATCTCGAGTCTTCATTTGTTCACGTCGGAGGGCGGGCATTGCGCTTTCGGGGTCTGCTTCGCGGCGAATTCGGATTCTTTTGGGCTCTCCCTGGCTCGCTTCATGCGTTTTTCCGGAGTAAAGCTTACAGTGTGCCCCTCCACTACCCATTCCAAGTGGAAACTGAAACAAGTTTTCTATCGTGAACACTGCGTGAACACTGCGTTTTAGAACCCGACTGACGCAAGCACCGCATCTGAAAGACTTCCAGCTTGACAGAGTCTGGCTTCAGTAGAGTCTTTTTTCTAAACCGTACAACGTCGGAGTTATCAGCGATCGGAACAATCGCACTCTGACCTCCAGTGTGAGATTGCTTTTTCTCTACAGACACCAAAACGGCGAAGCACGCACACTAGATGCCTGCCCGATGCGTGAAGCAGCGGACTTCCGCCGCTTCGCCTTCATCTAAATGGTCCACAGACTAGGTTTGGCTATTCCATGCCTTCATTGGTGGAATAGGTTCTGCATCAGTGGCGAAGAGCTTCAAATGCGGGAATGCACCGGATGTATCGGATGTACCCTGGTATGATGAAAGCCGACGGGATTCTGTGGTGAGTGTCGTCCCCCAATGATGACATCTACATCAATGGTGATCGCGCCACAGAAGCTCTCTAGAAATATTGGATCCGCTTATTCCAGATTAAGAACTATGAGGAAATCGTTTGGGCCACTTACTCCGAAAGACTTTCTTACAGGGGACTGCAGTGTGAGCGACCGGCGAGTGAAGCCGAGCATTTGGTTTATCGCCGACAAGAGCGTTCTCGAGGATTATCTTTGCGGTGTTGGCTGCCGCGCGCTAGCAGTGACATAGGGTCGTGGCGGCGTCGAAACACTCTGTAGTCCTTCTTCGTCGCCACTCATGCCGCATCGGTCGTCGCAGCACCCAATGTGATTGATATTACATCCCCGGCACATCTCTTCGCTGTTATGGCTCCGCAACGTTGACACTGCAAAACCCTTTTGAGCGCTGGTCAGTAACAGGGTGCTTCCGGAGAAAACCAAAGTTTAGAAATACATGGATCCGTCGGAATCGGCTCAATCACGTTCAACGATTGACAACAGTCACATCAAATTTTCAGGCAGATACCCTCGGCTCCATAATAGCTTTGTTGAAGAAGCACTTCGCTTTCATACGCGGGAAGGAAAGGTCACTGGTTCCGATTTTGCGTCGGTTTCTTGCAACAAAGATGTGAACCTTTCAGCTTCGGCTCCTTTTATAAACGATTTCACGCGCCGAAGATTTCTTCGCCTTGCGGAAGTGATTCTTTAGGAAACCTCACACCCTAATGTTTTCGAAGTCACGTTTTTCGAGGCAACTTGATGTCACATTTTGACTGAGGGTTCAGTGGAAAACTTCGGGTCCATTCTTGATAAGTTGTTTTCTCTGAAGTGCACCTCTGCACCTCCAATTGAAGTGCATAAGAAACGCGGAGAATTGAACTTACAGGGACGTTCTTAAGTAAACCTCTAATCAAGAAATAATTGCTATTCTATGACTATTTTTTTGGGAAAACTACCGTAATCTGCGGGAACTGTCCATTTCACATAAATGCATTTATGAATCTAAGCCAATCTCACCCTTGCCCTTGAAATCACGTGTTAATGAGAGTGATGACGCCCTGCTCTATTTTTCAGAAGGAGAACCTGAGAGGAGACTGGAACATTACTGTGAAACCGAAAAAATTACTGAAAATGTCGTGCGCTCAGAAAGCCATATCCTAGCTTTTAAGCTTTTTTGAGTGTATTTGCCTACATCTATTGAGTTATAATGACGAAAGAACTCTTAACAAATCTAGATCCTTAAGGAAATTTGATTTCAAAAGTAGGAAAAACCTCTAAATCTGCGCTAAGCATTCTTCTATACTGTCTCAAAGAAGCTCATTCAAGTTCTCTCCTATAAGATTTTGCCGTGGAAAACAATTTGTGATAAATGACTGAAGAGTTTTTCGATAAGCGCCTTACATCGCGCTTTTCGTCAGAGTGATGAAGCAACAGTCTTCGAACACACCAAACACTACCGGTGTGCTGAGTCCCAAATTCCCTTAGATATTCAGAAAATAAAGGATACCGTATTCCCCGTAATTAAGCTCCGTATCGTTCGAATGTGAAGACCAAAGGGTTAATCGGATTTCGGACCATTCCGAAAATGGATTTTTTCCGTTGAGCAGGTGAAAATGTGCTCTCTCCGAGAACCGGATTTAGATTTTCCGGAATTGGATTATCCCATCCGAATATCCACCTGGTCGAACACAAAAAAAAGTGTTGCGCTAGGCGCAAAATCGCTACTATTCTCAATTTTTCGAAATCCATCTGCTTCCCTGATCTTAGCTCGAAAATGAGTTTAAAATAATCATGAAAAAAGCCTGAATCGGAGATTCGATCGAAGAACTCAGTGGTTATGCTTTTGGACTGCAGGTTAGCCAAACGATTGTTAGGCTTCCAAACGATTGAATAGTGGTAATGCCCCCGGCAGAGTTGGTCGATCCACTGAGTCCCACCCGGTCAATACGCACCGTAACAGTGACAGACGGCTACAGAAAATCTACCGAATGAGTTTGTCTGCGACCGTCTGCTTGCGTCCGCAATTCACCCAGTCGATACTAGTGCTCTACGCTCGCACCGTGGCAGGGTCAATGCACCCGAGATCGGTTTTTCTGCCCCGAACTCAGTCGGACTCAGTAGGTTTTCCGACTAAGTGTGACGGAGGCCTTAAGGTGGAGCCAATGCATCCTGGATGGGGACAGGAGGCTCGCTTTCAGCAGTCGCCATAGTTATGCAGGTATTAACGTAGCAAGTGGCGGATGCTGAACGGGGAGATCGCTAGAGTCACTCATTATGTACAGTGCGTATAAAAACTATATAGGCACCCTATTTTCTAAAGATACTGAAATTCAAAGTTTGTTGTGAGATGAGCCTTGAGTAGTAACAAAGTACCCTCCTCCCACGAGCTCAGGCGTAATCGCACCTTCCCCCTTTGCTTTTGGTATGGGCAGTTTTAAAGGCAGTGGTCGCGATCAAATATGTTTGTCGTCTTTTTCCCTCTAAACCCTTTTCTGGGTCTCGAGTAGTAGGATCTATAAGAAAAAATCGCGAAAAAACCGCTGTTTTGGACCAAATTTAAAGCCTGAACTTTCTTGTCTTTCGATGATGGACGAGCCCACTCAACATCATCGGCATCGATGACCTCTTATATCAAGAACATCAGCTGCCTTGAAAATGAATTTCAATCAATGAACCTTCGGATTTATGTACACATCTAATCAAAAACATTGACTAGAGTGCTTTCTTTCATTGCTCAACTGCTTTTATTAGGTAAATTAGCATTTATTTCTTCCTCTGAATGTCGATGATTTTTGACTGCTCGGCATGAGACGGCGATCTTTTTCGTCATCGCTGTGCACGTGTGCACGAACTGGCTTCTTTGGGCCTTAGAATCTCTATTTCTAGCTCTTTTTCAACTTCGCTACCTTCATAGTTTTTCAGCTGTGTTTGATCTAAGCTGATTTTTGTAATTTTTTCGATAACGTTTTTCATCGTGACCACTGCCTTTAAGAGATTTTCGTTTTCCCCTCGTATCAAAACTATGAAGGCACCATGGAGTTAGCTGTAGTTTAGTGCGATATGCTCAATTTCGGTCCTCCATTCTTCACTGAAGTATGACTTGCTTCTATCTGCTACTATTCTACGGGGCTTAATGCTCACAACCCGATTGGTAGTACCTTATGAAGGTGGACAGATTACACGAGAAATCGCGCACAATTGCGCTGTCCTCTACTGATATCGACGCACATTGGGGTTCTTGCGCGTGCATTCAAGGAAAGACCTAAAGGTGAAATGCCGATAAGAGAACTTCTGGAACAAAAGAGGATTATTGGTGGTTCTTTGCCGAACGACACGGACGGCTTCGCGCAGTCGAACCACGTTTTCAAGTTGAATTCCTCAACACGCCCAACTCGAGGTCTTTTAAAAGTCACGAAAACAGCAGCGGAGTCTCCAAAAAAGCTGGCTGCTCTAATGCTAAAGTGTATAAGGCCGACTCGAAAGAACCTTACTAAAGGTAACATAGCTGCACATTTGGTGAAGATGTGCATCTTTGAACCTGCTCTAGTTCTGGTACCAACACAACACATTTTTTAAATCAGATCATCTCTTCCGACAGAAAAAAGACGTGTTCTGCCAGAGCAAATATGTTGATGTCAAAAATGTGTTGGGGTATTATTAGAATTAAAGCGGGGTAAGAGATGCGTCTCTTCGCCAATCACGCAGCTATGCTACTTCTTGTAGGGTGCGTTCCAGTCGTCCTTATACACTTTCGGATTGAAGCAGCCAGTTTTTGAAAGTCTTTGGAGGCGTTTTTGTTACGTTTGACAAACCTTGAGATGGGCGTCTTGGAGGAATTCCGCTGGAGAACGTGGTGCACCTATGCGAAGCTGCTCGTGTTGTTCGACAATCAACCACCAATCAACCTCTTCTGTCCCGGAATTCTCTTTTCGGTATTCCACTTTTATGTTTCTTCCTATATGTGCGCGTAAGAACCCAGATATGCGTAGATATAAGTGGATGAGCAGCTCGGTGGTGCCCATTCTCCTGTGTTAGAGTGTCCGCCACCGTGTGAAACTTCCACATGGCTTCTTCTGCGAGAGTGAGCATTGAACTACGTAGAATAGCAGCAGGTAGAATTAGGTAGGTAGAGGCAGCAGGCGAGGCATACTCCAGTAAAGAATGGAGGACTGAGATAGAGCACATCATCAAAAAACTACAGCTATCCCCATGGTGTTTTTATAGTTTTGCTACAAGAGAAAAACGAAAAATTTCAAAACACTGTTCATACAGAGAACTAAGGAGAAAGGTATGATTATGCCTGAGTTTGTGGGAGGAGTGTACTTAGCTATTGTACTGGGCTCATCTCAAAACAAGCTTTGAGTTCCTGTTTATCTAGAAAATGGGTGCCTTTACAGTTTTGAGAATTACTGTTTTCACTTACTCACTCCGTCGCGTGTAGGCTTGCACATTTGCAGCGTCGTGTTGCATTCTTTGAGCAAGCACCGACTTTTCTTGCGAACCTCCTCGAAGAATTTTCCAGTACCGCCCAGCTTTCTAACTGTGAGAAGGAGTTCACTATAAGGAGTGCTTTACATTTGTTAATCGAATCCCGTCACCCGGAAATCGAAAAGTCCGAGGCTTGAAATCAATAATAGAGAAGGAAACCGGCTAAAGCAAACTGTATGTAGCCAAGAACAGAGAAGAAAAACGGCTAGAGTAAGTCATAGGTAGCCCTGTGCAACCATAAGCTTGAAAGTGGCTTGCCTGCCACTCCCTCGCAAGCAACCGAGGAAGGGAGCGCCGCTGGCATGCCTTACTCAAGCCTTTTGGTCGTATTAAGGCTATTTGTAGCTCATTTTTAGTCAGTTTTCAGCAACGTTGTTGCGATGTCGGTGAAACTCAAAGTTTCTATCATTAACACTTTCGCAAAAAAAACAACTGTCTAAATCCTCTGGTTTTCAACTCGATTGGTTAGAAAATACAGGCTCTAGGATTTCCCGAAGATGTTTGTTTTAGTTCACAATGAATTCTGGTGAAAACGCATATCATGAGCATGGGATGAATTTAAGACAGAACAACTTCAATAACGACTCCATTAGATAACCTTTGCATGTTACAGTTTCCGGCGAATCGTCCAGTTTTCTCCTCAAATTTTATCCTGTTCAAAAGACCTGATTTTTTCTCGTAACGCGTCTGAGTTTTCTTCTACTCTTTATGCTCAGAGACCCTCTCACACCAACCTGCTCTGAGACTCATCAGAACCTGGGCCAAGCCATGAGCGAAATTGTTGAACAGAGTGGCAAGCAGGTGAATAAGGAATTTGAAGGCGTAAGAATTGGTGACGGACCACACGCATAGGGCTGTTGGAAGTTCGCACGATCAATACCGATTAATCATCTAGACGACTTCTGAGACAATATCCGTCTTTATCCAGACCTAATCACGACATATTTCGGGTAATCAAAACAGAATCATAACCCAAATCATGGCACGTTTTGTTGATTTTGATCCATTGGTATTTTGAGTTGTTTTCCGTGCATCAAATTTCAGCTCAACTGATTGAATTTACTATAGTCCCAGCATCAGATTTTCAATCAGTAAGACTCTATTGTTTTTGATTTTTCGGGTAAACTGGATTCTGAATTGTCAGAATTTCGAATCATTTACATTGAACTCCGAAAATAAATGATTCAGATCCAATACATATATCTAAATATACCATTACTAGGAGGACATGGACAATTTGTATTCGAGATACGATCGAAAATACAGTGAAAAATCATATTTCAGTCTTACCATCTCTTAGACTTAAATTCAGCTTTTTCTTAATCAAGTTGCCCATGCTCTCTACGCAAAATATGGCAAGTGATTGGTAGCTTACCGTATACCTCTGGAAAATCCAGTTTCTCCGCTCTCGACTATATTTGTCTGCGATGAACGGGAGCATACCCCTGGCTATAACTCAATGAAAAATAACGAGCTCCCATCGAGATAAAACCTCACAACACGTTTTTCAAGGCTCAAATGAAAACCACTCAGATTGTTTACATCATATGGTGCAAAAAACATCGCCGCACTGCCCATCACCGTGGGCCACTTGGAGGAAATTGGAATTTGCGGCAAAGTCTCGACCCTCGCATTCACTGTAAGTTTTCGCCTGCAGTTTTTCTAATTTTCTCACTTTTTTTGCATTCAAGCTGACCTATTTCTTGACCAAACCTTATGCGAGAGAAAAAAATCACTTCTCGTTTTGAGAAAAGCTGTGTCGTGAGAAAATGTGTAGAAAAATCGTTACTTTCAATTGAATAAGATTGGAGATAATACATAAAAATCTGGAAAACGTTTTTCAACTGGTTCTCATAGCGCCGTTGATTCCTAAAACAACGATCAATGGCAAAACTGAAGTAAAGTATGATCCCGGCCATACTCCATGGTTACAGTACCGTTTTGGACATTGTTTCATCGATCGTTTCATGTTTCATCGATGTTATTTAGCTAATTGCTCTGTGTAAAACATTGCTTCAGAACATGATTGCTGAGTTTCTGGGGGTGCGTTCCAAGAACGAACCCACGACGCCGTGGGAGGGCAAGCAACCTTCCGATGGACAAATTGGCTTTCCATGGGTGCGAATTATAACTGAAATCTGCTCCCACGCCGCCGTGGCTTCGTTTCCATGGAAGCCTTCTGCCATGGGAATGATCTTGGAACTAGAGTGAGGACCGAATATTCGAGTTCGAATTATTATTCGAAATTTTCGAACGAATTTTTATTCGAACATTCGAGTATTCGAAAAGTGTGAGTATTCGAACATTATTCGAATTCGACTATTCGTAAAAGGTGAAAATTCGAACATCATTCGAATTCGACTATTCGTAAAAGGTGAATATTCAAATATTATTCGAATTCGACTATTCGGGAATGGTGAATATTCAAATATTATTCGAGTTCGACTATTCGCAAAAGGTGAATATTCGAACATTATTCAAATTCGATTATTCGCAGAGGTGAATATTCGAACGTTATTCCAATTTGAATACCCGAGCTGATTTAACACAAAATATGAAAATCAGCTCTAATGTATGAAGGAATCGTCATACCTTTCAAGACCGATGTCATTTTCTTCAATACTCCATTGTTTTATACTCCCGAACGCAAGTACGAATTTATTCGATATTCGTCCGTTCGATCTCTTTTTAAAAACTCTTCACTCTACTTGAAACGCAACCCAGGAGGAACGCGCGGTCATACAGGGGCGAATGGTGCGAAGCTATTCGCGATTATAAGTGGTTTCCAAGTAATGTTGGTGTTTTGATGTTTTGCAGATTCAAAAAGAAGAGAAGATAATGTTGAATAATCTAAAATGAGGTTTAATGGATTGAATAAAGTGAAGATTATGTAGAATATTCTAAAATGAGGGTTCAAGATTGAAAAAAGAACAAGATCATGTATGGTTAGGTCCATGGCCTGTTTCCTCAGGAAAAAACGTGTAAATTCGAACCGCGGCTGGAATGGCGGTTTAAATCTCGATATCTGAGAATCAAACCGCCGCGCCAGCCGCGGTTTGAATTTAAAGTTTTTTCTTGAGGAAACAGGCCAAGGATGTAACTATATAATACTCTGAAATATTCAACAAACGGTGAGGAGAGCCAAGTAATAATATAACTTGCTCGGATCACTACGAAAATTTCCGCGGCCGGCCCTACTTTGGCACTGAAGGGCGAGCCGAGGTGAATTTGGTGCCGTCCGAGTATGTATCCTTGGCTCGCCCTGCGACTTTGCCGCGGTTTGGTCGATGAATAATCGTTCATGGTTCTGCCCCGAATCTCTCCCGCGACCCCCCTCCCCCAGCGCCGACCCAGAGGAGTCGCGGTGGAACCACGGCAATGTTTCTCGGAGTTGTATGCGCAAAAAAAGCCACAGACACTTTTTTTGCTAAAAAATATGCGCGTTACTGTATGTTTTCACGAAAATCAGTTACACTGTGCTCAATCAAGCTCACAAAGGGTATTTTTGCTATGCGATGCATAACCCTTCGCAGTCTGACACAGATTTGAAAAAATAAAATCTGCGGAGAAAGTTATGTTACACTTCTCCATGGATTGGTGAACTGTATGTTGATGTCCTGCTCATTTCTTGAGCTCATTCCACAAAGCTGAGAGATAGTGATTATGAATGAACAGTTGAAGAAATGGGCACGAATGAAGCAAAATATATGCAGTAGAACGACACTCAGAAGTGATCATTCTCTTGCTTCCCCATTGTAACGAAACGAGGTCAATGACCACCGCTGAATACGTGAACAGTGGGTGTGACAGCCGGATGCCAATTGTGAACGACAGGCCGACGTGACTAATTTCCGTTCACTCTCTCTCTCACACACACTCACACACACAGACGGTCACACACACCAAGCCGAATATAATTATATGACATAGCTGACGTTCTCTCTGAGATTTCGATTCTAGACCCTCTGTACCAATTCGTTCATATTGAGAACCATCGGAAACATCAAGTTAATAGCTTTTCAGAACTTTCTTGACGCTGAACCAATTCGGAAACTCTGTTTCGCATGTTTCAACCCAGCTGTTTGCTAACGAATCCCTTTCAATCTGCGTCCATTCGCAAATAACGGCTGAATTAAGCGGAACCACACTCTCGTACTGTTAACTTTGGATGTAGGTGCAACTCCGACTAACCCTCACATGTTTTCCCCTTGGTTGAGGTCCTGCAAACTGGCCAGCCATTCTAGCAATATGGTATGATCGGTCTGGAAGCAAGCCAGCGTCGTCCTACTGACAAGGAGTCAAGGTGGATAAGGACTCGAAAGAACTGAAAATGATTTTCGGACACATCCTGATAATCTGTGAGGTTCTATGGTCACGTCGCGAAAACGTGGTGCAGCTTGCTACACCACCTGAGTTCGGACCAACACATTGATCTTTCTTCTCCAGAGTTCCTAATCAAGGATAAGTGCGGGTCCTTGTGAATATCCTTCTAAAACATTTTTTACCGGTCGACAGCAATTTCGATCTGAAAGAGCCTGCTCCATTCTATTCTCTTCATTTATTTTGACTAAGTATTCTGAGCACTGGTGAGATCCACAAAAAGACTCACACTTATCCTCGAGTACGAACTCTTGAGGATATATGTGGAAAGAATAATATGTCGATCCGGACACAGTCGGTGTGGCAAGCACTCAAACGCTAACGTCGGACAGGGAACGAGATTCTCATGCCGTAGAATAGCGTGTTTTGTTGTTTCTATTGCGTCCAACACTACTCATTGTACGACACCATGGAAATTTTTGCTACCTTGGAGAATGCATTCCTGGACTTCCTTGATTTATTTTAGAAGAGAACTCAAGTTACATGATAATTTACGTATAAGGAGAGTGAAACGACAAAGCATTCCCAATTTAGGCTGAGTTTCGGTGTGTACAGGCAAAAGACCAGTTGTGAATTTTTTTCCATGATGTCGTAGAATGAGTAGTGTTGGACGCAATATACACACCAAAACACGCTATTTTACGGCATGAGAATTTCGTTCCCTGTCCGACGTTAGCGTTCGAGTGTGGCAAGCTGGACCAGGTTTGGGCGACATGACCCATGATCTTCACAATTTATCACAGTGTCGGAAAAAAAATTTCCAGTTCTTTCTAGTTCGTATCCGCCTTCACTTTTTGTCCGTAGGATGACGCAGGCTTGGTTTCAGGCCGATCGTGCCATTTTGCTGGAATGGCCGGCCGGTTTGCACGACCTCAACTGAGTGGAGAACATTGAGGTGTTTTTTTGACGTTGGATCAACAGCCAGAGCAAATTATAAGAGCGGGTGGCTCTGCTTAAACTGGTCGTTTTTGGCGAGTGAGCGCAGATGAAGGGCGACGTCCTCAAAAAGCTGGCTTGAAACATGCGAACCAGTGTTTTCGAAGTGGTTCCGTGTCAAGACAGTTCTGAAGACTATTAGCTTGATGCATCTGATGGGTCTTACCATGAACAAACTGATACTGAGGAAATCGAAATTTCAGCGGGAAAGCCAGCTATGCCATATAATTTTACAGCGCACTGTATTCTGTATATCATGTATCATTTATGACAAATCAGTTGGTTAAGCTAATTGTTCGGGGTGCCACGTAGTTGAGTTGCAGCATTTTGTATCGCATGCATTGTACCAATCGTACGCTTTCCTCGTATGATTTCAGTCGTTAAATGGTTGGGAGCGGATTAAAGGTCCAGCCAGCCTGATTAAATCATGCTGACTGTTGAGAAGGCAGCCGAGTTTCAACGCGCGGACGCGCTTTTCGAAGGACAGCAGACCAGGGAGCTGGCGCAATACCTCACCTGGTCAATAATTCAGGCATAAGTCAAGAAAGACTTCGCAAACTTACTACAGATGAAAATTAGGAAAAGACGCAAAATTTCGACAAACGGGATACGAGCCCTCGCCGATTGCGCTGCAAAGTGCACCCTTCCCACTGCGCAAGTCCGTGCGTTAAAATGAAATTCTGACAATCATTGTGAAGAGAGAGCGTGTTACGTCCTCTGCAAAAGCTTCGCCCTGCTTAGGATGGGAACCTTCGTAGGGCTGTGTGAATACTGAAACGTCATCCTCTGCACTACGGCACTGGCTGCTAAGGAGCGAACCATTTGAAAAACCAAACGGTTCTGGCCTCACACAGCCGTCTGGTCATCGATTGTCTGACGTCTCATCGACTGACAGAGCAAGTCAGCCCAACAGTCCACCGAAGGCTATTTCAACCTTTCGCTTGGATGAAGGCTCACTAGGTCCCTGGCTCTATTGAGTTGATTGACCCTATGTCTGCCTTTCGTTTGCTTACCATGACCTCTGAGCCTTCACCTGATCTGCGGCGCATATTTCGCCTGGTTGAGCCAAACCCTGTCCAGCGGTTAGAGTTTCCTGACGTTTACCGACAACGACGTGGATTAGCTGTACATCGTCTTTGAAATTGCACTCACCATCTCTTTCCAAAGTGAACAACGTCTCTATTGGAAACTTGGATACATCAATAATAGTTCTGAGAGGGTCTGCGTCCCTGTCTGTTGTAGCCTTCAGAATCCTCTTCTCTCGTTTACTCTGCCGCATTGTCCTCGAGGTATCCCAGCGATGCAATCAATACAACTAGCATTCCTACCGATATGTACCAGAGGTGGGGGTACGCTCTGTTTCGCAGCCCAACTCCCGCCCCCGTTTTTGTACTGATTGTTCTCTAGTATGCTCTCTGAAGATTGTAGTTTTACAGAATACTACAGAAAAGGAATGAGGAAGCAACGCAAGACTTGGTTGAATTCTTTTCCCTCTCTGAATGCACCGGTAGTAGAATCATATGATTACGAGAATCAAAGTGAAGTGTTGACAATAATGAAGTGTTTCGGTTTTTATTTGGAAAATGAAAGGCTCTCAAGTGATGGAAACACAGCTGAGAAAAGACCTCGGGAAAACCTACCAGAAGCAACCCAAATCACCAACTGTAAATCTATGAAATCACCCCGTCTATTGTATCTTACCAACCCTGAATTTTAGTCCCATGTCGATGAAACAACAACATCATTGTCAAGGGGCGTACATTATTGTTAAGTATAACCACTCGCTAGTCACTCCATTTTGCTTATTTCAAACTGCGGTAAAGTGGCTCCTCTTGACAGTACGGAAACGAGTCGTCTCATAAGCGGTTGAGCACGCGATTAGCACGTTTTAAAGCGACTGCCCCTAGTACAGTAGAAAATTGTGCTGCGAAGCTCATTCGTATCATTGAATTCATGTAGGGTTTGATTGGGAGGTTGTCTGGCCTAGTGGACCAATTCACAACACAACTGGAGAGCAAGCTACTCTGACAGCACTTCTTATGATGAGCTGTGAATTTCTTTGTTATCTGGTTTGCTTAAAGGCAGCATACACGCACGCAAACATGGTCGAAATATCAGCATAAATAGGCCCGCACGGCCCCTGCAATGTCGTCAACGACGTTTGAAGCGCTGAAAACCATCCAGGATGACAGTATTTGACCATCCCTGTCACGCATTTTCGCCCGTATTTTCACACCCCTTCGAGTAACAGAATGAAAAGGTAAACTTGAGAAAACATGTGATAATTGGGAGTGCACGAGAGAAACAGCTTGATTTACCTGGATATTACATGTTTGTGCACTGATGAAATCCTCCATTTTCAAAAGCCATCCGGAGTAGAGCGGCATTCTCGAAAGTGGATGAGAGTTTATGGGTGTTTAGACAGGTAATATTCAAGTAAATCGAGCTGTTTCTCTCGTGCACTCCCCTTTGATAGTGCTATCACTCTAAGTTGTCACATGTTTTCTCAAGTTCAACTTTTCATTCTGTTACTCAAAGGGGTGTGAAAATACGGGCGTGCGTGACAGGGATGGTCAAATACTGTCATCCTAGATGGTTTTCAGCGCTTCAAACGTCGTTCACGACATGGTAGGGGCCGTGCAGGCCTATTTATGCTGATATCTCGACCAAGTTTGGAGCGTGTATGCTGCCTTTATGTTCTCGATTGCAACCTCACGGTTGCACGGGTCATGTGTCGATGTTCCGGTTAGTCCGTTTCCTTCAAAGCTGTTGGTACAGTCGACAAGGATTAGTGTGTTGGGAGCGGTTTCATTTTGTCAGTGCATAATATTCTGTCGCGAACTGGGTGCACGTAACATATGCTAGCACATGCTACGTGCACCGAGCTTACGTCGGCGTATTGCGCACCAACGAGACTGAATTACGGCCGATTTTCAACAAATTTGTGGTCGTCTGCCGTTCGGTGTCCGTTGGTAATCTTATCAGGTTCTGGAGCACTTCGCGCGGGTGGTCACTTGAGGTTTGGGGGGGGGTGTGCTGATCACGAATCTGATTACCATTTCCAGATTTCTGATGAACTTTTCGTTGGTTACACCGGAAATCTTTGAAGATGAAAGTCTCTGAGTCCGCGAGGTTTATCTGGGCGTCACAGACCTGAATTTCGTCCATTTTTGAAATTTCCAATATTTTAAAGACACAGTCCAACCTCATAATCGTTTTCTGGCTTTCTTGCTCATTTTGGAGACAATTTCGGGCTGATCACAATAGTGTCTCCAGAATCGCTCAGAACCCTCTACGAACGGAGTTATGAACACTCAAAAATTGTGAATTCGGACAGTGAGAGTTTTGTGGACGAGTTGTCTCGGGCCTGAGTTTCCGGCTCGTTCGCAGCCATCGCATCGGAGCAGATCACAATGTGGAGCTAGACCGATAACTAATGGAAGAACGTAGATTTGGATTAAA
The DNA here is from genome assembly GCA_029168955.1 of Aplectana chamaeleonis. Taxonomy (NCBI): domain Eukaryota; kingdom Metazoa; phylum Nematoda; class Chromadorea; order Rhabditida; family Cosmocercidae; genus Aplectana; species Aplectana chamaeleonis. The sequence goes on from JAPDOI010001203.1 coordinate 192,659, forward strand.
ATCTATGGCGCTTACCTTCGCTATTCAGACCGGAAGCCTTGAAGTGGGCGGAGCCGATGATTGCCGATTTGGGGGGAGGAGAGAGTGGGTGCTCGATTTTTCACGCTCATCCTGAAGAGTTGATATTCCGCGTTTGGCAGGGTTGTTACACACAGCGTCCGGGCTATAATATCAAATTTTACACACGGGCTTGGACTGTGCCTTTAAGTTGGCTTCGCACGGTACAGTCTTAAATGCCTTCGCTGTAGCTCATCGTAAACATTTGATTTGAAGCCTGCAAGCCTCAAAATCTGCGAAGAATAGTGTTTCGAAGCACTTTGTGAGGGCAAAATTGAAATACCTCCCAAATTCGAAACACGCTAGGTACGTAAGAAGGTGAGTGAAAATTGCTTCACCATGGGTTTTCTACAATAACCTGTAGAGCAATATACTTCTAGGTGGAAAGGAAATGGATTAGTGACTGTGTACCATGTAGGAAAGCTTTCTCCAATTTAAGTGGTTCTCAGCGACATGTCACCCACGGAAACAATTGGCCGTGGAGCGCACCGGTCGGCTGCATAAATTCGCCATGGAGCAGGTGGTCTATTAGGCCACTGTTATACCCCACGACAAGCCTCTCGCGGTCGCGGAGCACTGCTACGTCGCTGTCGCTGAGGGCGAGCCGTTGCTGTCGCTCAGGGCCAAGAAACACCAGGCAAGATACTGGATTTGGCTGGGTCGCTTTCGCTGACACCCGTCGCAGTGCAATGCACCGCGACCGACAGCCGCTACAGCGACCGATTACCGCACAGTTACCACATTTCAAGCATAACATCCCCTTTTGAGCTAGCGACCGCGACAGATGCTGCAAACTGTTCTTGCGACAGCATGTTTCTACTGTGTGGGCCTGGTCCTGGCACGATGCGTTACAGTTGACCGCACCTGTCGCGGTCGGAAACTTCTGGTATAACAATGGCCTTGACTGCAATTATGAAAGCACGTACCTAGCAATTATGAAGTCAGCGCTACATTGCACGAAAATCGGAGAAGTGGTTTCAACAGGTGCTCTGCGCTTTTTTTTCTCATTACTCTGGCCTGAAAAAGTGACTATTACTCAGTACTTCGGTTCTATTCGGTGCCATTCAAAGGCCTCCTGCACTTATCACAACCTATCTGTATAAATTTTACTATGACCGTGGAGCCATTCGTAGCACCTTGAAACCCTGAGGAGCGACACTACAATTCGCTCTCATGTATAGCTTCTAAACTGAACTCTTGTTGACAGCTTGAGCTCCTCCTCGAAGCGCGAGAATGGGCGTGTTGTTTCTCCTGATTTCTCGCCGTTCATTTGAAATGGCGTCACACTTTCTACCTCTTCTGTGAAATAATGTCGCGCTTGTGAGCTCTACTTCTTATCAGTTGTAGAAATTAGGGATTTTGGAAAACATGACTAATCCAGTGTTCCCCTTTAAAATTACCTCAATCCGTCCGTAAACTTTTTCCTTCCTTTTGGTCAGTGGACCCCAGTGATCCATGATCCTGTAAAATTAAATCTCTTAAGGCCACAATGTTTTCTGTACCTCACCTTACGCTTATCACTGTCATGATAATTATCTTCAATATTGTTGGTTTGTTCGGAAATATCAATGTGATAATTGCCACAATACGCGACTCATCTTTGCGTACCAAAGCAGGTGAGTTGTATAGAAAAAGATTTTTTCATGCTTTCTCCATTACCACTTAGTGTTTCCAGGTTATTTAATGGTCATTCTTTGTTCTCTTCAAACCATATGCTTGTTGTCCGAACTTGGAAATCTACGCGTCTACTGGAGGTACGTGAGAGACTAGATTCTTACAAAGATATAGTTGTCGGTCTCAAGGGAGAACACTGCTTTTGTTCCAACTATGTACATGCCGAACGCGCAGAGTTGAGTTGATGAAAAGTCCTCTAGTGTCTTGAATGCGCTGTAGAACGCATTCCAATAGGCCATCAGCTGATTCGAAAACTCATCCAAACACGACGCCTTGTTCCACAACTCGCCCACCTTTGAATTCTCTTACGAAGACTGAAGCCTTTCTTTTGGCTGGTTTGGGCTGTTTTTCTGCCGTTTTTTATCACTTGTACGAACATACCCACCTCACTCTATTTTAACCAAAGAAACTGATTTGGTTTTTGTCGTGAACACTGCCTTGAAGAATAGACATAAAGTATGGACAATGAATCAAATGCCACCCCATAATGTTACTAGACAATATCTTCAGTTTACTCTCAGTAAATAAACCAAAAAGGAAAGGTATGAATGAGATGTTGATAAAGTTGGCTTTGCCCCGGGCCTCTGACGAACTTTGTCAAAGACCTCTGCCTGGGCTCCTTAGTGAGAAACAGAACTGTCGATGAGAAAGTAGGATGAAAAGTGGAAATATGAGCCGAGCAGAGCGAAATGACGTTAAAGAGTGGTAGAATTAAGTGTTAGGGCAGGAATCTATCCTAAATTCTTATTAGCAGAATGAAGTCCAATCAATTCTCATGACATCACTCCTCTTAATTCTGGCTAGAAGTGTATAAAAATGTATTCTGTTCAACTTATTAAAACACCTTGCGTCGTGGCAAGAGCACGTTGTTCAATTCTCAAGGACTGATTGATGCGAAAGGGTAAGGAGTGAATTCACGCACGATGGCGGCAAGCTTCAAAACTGTTACGTCGATCGAGTCGTCCTCAAATTCGTCATGGGATGACGTTTTGAATTGAGTTTTGTTGGGCTGCTTCACATGGAACTACTATGAAGCGCCTTCGTAAGTCAAAGCGTTCTGAATAATTCGGTAAGGTAAAATGAAATTCTCCAAGACCAAATCGGTAACCATACATCACCTACCAGACAGATAGTGGCTATTATAATAGAAGATTCCAAAGAAATCTCGTGGATTTCATATTGACACATGTGAAAAATTGAATTTGCTTGCAGTAGAATGGCTATGGATCATGCTGTTTGCTTCCGCATGATCTCAGTCTATCTGTTCTCAACTATAGCTCAGTCGTTGATGTTTTTTGTGCTTGCTCTGGACATGCTTATTGCTGTTGCCACTCCTCTCAAGTGAGTCGTTTTGGTCATGGGGAAGCTCAGTAAAGTGAACCTAAACTGCCAACCAGCGCAAGCCACATCAAGCACGTGTCATTTCGGAGTTTGCGCAGCCGAGTAGAGTTTAATCCGGAACGCACATTACGCATTGGACAGCCTCTTGGTGTGGATTAAAGCCCACACATTGGATGGCTAAGATGGGTGCTGACACGGTTCGGACTTTCGCTTGACTCCGACAACAGCATTGGTACTTTTTTCGATGCACGAGTGCCACCTTTACTAAACACCTGTTCCCATGGCAGCTTAATCAAGTGTTCGCCTGTTCAGCTACATCCATTGGATTAAATGCATGCATAACCTGTAGTTCCATTTAATGAACGTGCTAAAAGCAGCTTTGGAATATAATCAACCTGAGACGATGTGTTCCGAAAATGGAGTCAAACTCGTCGCGATTTCTAGTCACCACCTTACCTTGTGAAGATTCAACCGTTCTCGATTGTTCGCACTTAGGACCCTAAGCATGTTACATGACAGCATATCTAACTAGTCGTTTGTTCGCAGGTGAATCCTTTCCCTGGACATCGCCGCTTATTTCTAGAGCAGCAAATGATTCGGTCATGTCTGAAATGACAGTTCTTCACCGTCATAGTTTACTAGGTCGATGCCCTTTTTGCACTGCTCAAACTGTAGGAAGGAGCCTTTGAGCTGCTGCATATCTGCACCCTACCCGAAAAAAATGAAAGGCATTTCTGATTGAGAGCTGGTGTGGCTAGCACGTTTTAGAGGTTATGATACACAGAAAAAAATGGCGAAACTCTTTTATGAAGCGATCGAAGGAATCAATTGCAGACATAGGATGTGGCCAACACTACCGTATGTGATTCTTATGTGTTTACCGCCTGGTATTGTAGCCGGTGCGGCATGGATCGCTTCTTACTTCCGTCTCGACAATGTAGATGTCAGAATGTGCCGACCTCCGACCGGTACGCGCATGTTCAAATTCGAAAAAGTTGAGATTGGGACCATCAGAAACTTTTACCTGGCACAGTAAATTGTATGTTTTTCATAGTCTCACGATCTGCAGACGGACCATTTTGGTGGGAAAGACCAAGTGGTTTCAAACGTTTTCAACTCTTTTGGTTTGGATCGCATGCCTATTCTCTGCTCAAAATCTTCTTTGTTTTTGCCCTGACTTCACAAGCAGGCTGTGAAATTTTCGAAGTTTGCTCAAAGGCAGTGTTCACGATAAATCTCGTTTTCGAGGTCTCGGAGTGAAACACTAAGTTGACAGGTGCTGTAGAAGATAGGGTTGAAGAAAGCAACGAAAGCTGGCCAGAAATCAATAAAAACGGCTTTGAAAGCTATCCCGGTGTGCCTACCTATCCCGGTCCGCCCCCCCCCTAATCGAACGAGCTTGTGGCGCCGCACACGTTTCGATGGCAAATTGCCAAGATCTCTGCCGCTTTTAGCATGATCGATTCGCGCAGATTTCGCGATTAGCGCGCGCTTGCTAAAATCAGCAGGGCCCATGATTCTCGTCCACGCCCTAAATTTAGAGACCGTTATTTTGAGTCATTCTTAACGTTTTCCTTCCCTGTTTCCTCACCATTAGTTACCTCGCGACCAAACAATCCCATTTTTGGGTCGAACTCGGGTGCGATATTCATGATGAACACTGCCGTTAATTTGCGTAAAGACTGGAGCTGGGTTCCAATTAAGGCTCGTGATACGTCGCTCTGTTGATATAGTGCAGTAATTTGTACTGCATGCAAAAGTTTCGTGTTCACAATATGTAGGTTTTCACAAAACCCTTTCAGCTGTTGCGCACGATGTGATCATGGTGTTCACTATCATTTTGATGCTAGCAAATACTCTAGCAATAATTATGATCTTCGCATTGGTAATAATTGTTAGAAAGAGAGGTAAGATTTTTCGGATGTTCCTAGAACTACCAATAATCTTGCTGGAAGTTTTTCTCTGCTTCTGAGGTTCTCAAGGCTAGAATGGATCATTTATTGTTGACCTGACGTTCCAAACCTTGGGTCTTCCTCAAAGGTTCGCCAGTCCTCAGAGGTCTGCGAATAGGCCAAGTTTGAAAGTGTGATCCATCACTTGATTAAGGGTCTCGCCTTGTCGAGCGGTTCCGCCGTCGCATCGGAAACGCCGTGATGGGTACAGCTCGCAGCGGGGCGAGCTTATTCTGATATGCGCCAATATGAGAGCTGAATATCAGTGTAAAGCGTCATAGAGTTCGCAGCGACCGATCGAGCTATGTGCTTTCTATCAATGTGTTTGTGCTAGAGGGATTTCAAGTGTGACATGAACCAAAGATTTCTCCCACCTGAACTCAGTCTATAGATGAGTCTCTCAGATTGCAGATAGACGAATCATCGCAATGCAACGATGGCCAGTTTATTTATATCTTCCATGGAAGACGCATGACCGTTTGCAGCTGGCAAATTTTCGAGTCCAGAGCTTTTCACAAATGCCCTAAGACATTAAAGGAGTTCGCTGAGTAGCAGCGACCGGCGAGTGACGCCGAGGGTCAGCCTTATCGCCAACGACGGAAACGTTTTCTGGCATTGCCTCGCTTGCCTCTTAAGTAGCGTCCATACGTTGCGGGAGCGTGCGATTTCGCAGAATCGATGGTCGTGATTAACACACCATTTTCCAGCCGCTGAAGTGCGCTTACACTCACTACAGCGCGCTCATACCCGCTCTCGCTCGCTGCCGCTGGCTCACGCTCACTCCGGGGAAGAATCAGCAAGTCTCGAGCTAGTCTCGACTTCGGACACGGCTGTCAGAGACTGTGGTACATGAGCAGCCAAGGGTTCGACTAGATTGATTGATCACCAGGTCAACCGTCGTCGATCGAATCGACACGATGCAGGAGGTGTTTGCTTGTCTCTCTCTCTCTCTCTCTGTGCGCCGGGCACTTTTCAGCGATAGGAAGCGTTTAGGAGAGCAAAACGGCGAGGGCGCGCGTTTCCGCCACGTATGGACGGAGTTTTATTGGCTGGGAAGAGATGGGGAGCCATCTGGGAGTCCCAACACCATGTACAGTTGGAACGAATAGCACGGATGCTCTGCTTTCCTCATTGGGCATTGGCGCGAACTCGGCGCACGTATTTTATAACATATGTGCCTCGCAGTCTGTATGTTGTCCACGTCGTAACCGTCGCTGAGAGCTGAGACCTGCTCAGCGGCGTAGTACACAACAGGCTCAACGCTTTCTGTTCACTTCTGTACAAGGTTCCGCGAGCAGGGCATAACCACTCAGACGTAATTTTTTTTCCAGAGGAGCAAATGAAAGGCTCACGACACCGAAAAAGCCGTAACGAAACAGACGAAAACGGATGGACATCTGCCAACAACAAAGTCTCTCAGGTTATTTTTCCGAACGCTTTGGCAAGTGTATTGTTTTTTTTGCAGATGATACGTGTTCTCATTATTATCGTCGCCGTTTTCGTCTGCACGTGGTACTTCTGTGTCTTTTGTGTGCATATTACCCTGAGGTTGAAGTTGGAGGAAAAGTACATGGACTACGTTATGACTTTCAATGTACGATACTTATGTTTCTAAGCTACATCGAATTGTGTTTTTTGTCGAACAGTTGCTTTGAACAAACAATCTCATCCTAACTGCATATGCCCTTGTCTGGAAATTGGCCCTTGTAAAAAAGCACTCTTTCAGATGTTTCTTGCCATGCTCACGTATTGCCAAAACTACTTCGTGTTATGGTTTCGGTCACCGCGATATCGTCGTGTATTTTGTGAACAACTCTCCTGGTTACGATACTGCTCAGTCGATCACGTGGAGCACAGAACTTCGTCATCTCACTCTGAAATCAGAACATCTCGATCTGTCGGCGACAACACGACGTCGCTTTAGCGTACTTCTAACTTCGTATTTTTCTCAAAAACACGTCAGGGTGAGATCATCTTTTGCTCTTCAGATACCGAAGAATTCATATATGGAATTGTACATATTTGGCACTAATGATGGCGTGTGAATCCATTTGATCCCGCGGAAACCAAGAATAGATTTGTTATAAACTGTGTATAGGTGTCCTGCTAATTTTGTGTACCTCATTTCGAATTGATTTCGGAACGTTCCACATTTTTACGATCTCCTTATCACATATCCGTAGCTGTGTAACCTTCCTGCTCACGTAGTTCCAATGGAACGCATATGGTTTGAATCTTATCTCCAGGAAGCCGCGTTGTAGCTTTTATCTCGCTATCTTGGGAGCGGAGCGGTTGTTTCTCAAGTTCTACCATTGTGTTCTCTTAGGAACGACTGCTCTACTTTCATGATTAAGCGATCATAGCCAGCCATTGAGTGATCGACGATATATAAAGGCTGTGGAACGGCGAAATTCTCATGGTTTCTACGCGTGCTGGTGCGGAGCGGCGGTTAGAGACAGTGAGAGAGCTCGTGAGAGACAGAGGGAGCAGAATCGCCCGCCCCGCTCGCCCGACGAGTCGCGAGAATCACGACGTTTTGCAGAGGGTATGTATATCTCCTAGCAAAAGAAACGGTTTTTGCTCCGTCGCAACGTGTATAGCCTCCTTGTCGAGTTTAGTCTAGTGAATTGACAAGGTGCAATCAAGGCGGCGGGTAGTTTACGCTATACTTCGGCGACTGGAAATTTTTTTTCGAATAATCGAGTTTTCGACTAAGTCGATTTTTGAAAATTTCGCAAAATCGAGTCTTCGACTAAGGCGATTTCTCAAAATTTCGAATAATCGAGTTTTCGACTAACTCGATTTTCAGGAATTTCGAATAATCGAGTTTTCGACTAATTCGGTTTTTCGAAATTTCGAATAATCGAGTAGTCGAATGACTCGATGTCGACTGTTTCAGTCGATGCCAAGACTCGATGACTCGACTCGACATAAGTATAGTGTACGCGACACCACCGGCCAGCGAAGTTTAGATTGCGCGCGACGACCTACTAACCGTCGTAACCAGGGATGTGCGTAAATGAGATTTCAAATTTCGTGAATTGTAAAACGGTGAAACCACCGTAAATCTAATTCGTTAAGCGAAAATCGTAAGCATAAAATATTAACAATAGCCACTTTGAAAAAATATCTTTACTTTGGTGGAACCAGAAATTGAGAACTTTTTTCAATAAGCGGTAGAGAGCTGAGCTGCAGATCTGAGTATCGACCGTGTGCGTGAGAGTGACGCCTGTTAGCACTGCCCTACTTCGGCCCCTAGCTAGCAGTGTAGAAAGGAAAAACCTTTTTTGTAGATTGGTGTGTCCAGCGCAAGCTGAATATACGTTCATTCAGTGCCATGTCCACAAAATACATCATAATAATAGTACAAGGAAAGGGCCTGTTCTTAGACGACATCAGTTATTCACGCGCGGGTCGATGAGATGCCATTCTAAGAACCGCTTCATTTTGACAACCAAGGCTAGGCCATTTGCCACGGCAGACCCGCCTATCACCCAGAGAATGTATCCTCTGTTTCCGAGTGTGATTTGTTTGCACTCGTCGCGTGCGCCTGTGTGCGTAAGCTGCGTCTCCTTCTTCCCACAACTTCTCGCTGTCTCTACCCTCGCTCCGCACAAGCGCGCGAGGGAACAGAGTAAATCAGGCTCGGAACCAGAGGATATCTACTTTTTGTGCCTTTGCGCAGATTGGTACCCATAGGCAAGGGATATCGCGAAAAGCTTTCGTAAAATGCTCACATTTTTAAGAGAAGACGGTTCAAAAAAAGGCGAAATAGGCATTGAAATTTTCTTCTCTGAGTGTAGGTTTGTTGAGGACAAAGGCCATTTATGCAGAAAGAATGATGTTGCGCCTCAAACTTTCGAAGTAAGTAGCAATTTTCGCAAACCTAAAATAACGACATCTCTGTCACGTGCTCATACCAAGAGAGGCAAATAAACGCCGAAAAATCATTGAGACTGGTGACTCCAGAGGTTTGAATTCTTTAACGGGTGAAAGTGAGTGTACGAGTCCTTGAAGGTTACTGGCTCGGACGAAACCAGTGCAAAGGGTGGTTCTTCGTCGCTGCATCATAGTTGATTTCCTGAACTATGCTAAAGTGTTTTTTCGTTTAGTGACGTGGTGGATCCCTTTCTTCATCTGAGTAGGAGTAACCTTCTCAAACCGCGGGCCAGGGACATCCTTTGAAGTCAGTTATAGCTTAATCAGAGCGCTCTGTACGGTTTTCCCAACTGTGAACTAGTTCTGGGAATCACGAAAATTGCTCTTAATCGAAAACTCGAGAACGGAGTTCCAGGTAAAGAGCTGTTTTAGGCTGCATTTCGTCGTAGAGGCAGCTAGTGAGACGCTCGCGGGGCGCAACGCGGATCAGGTATCCAGCGTCTCAAACTTTAACCATGTGTCCCGTGCTATAATAAAAGAGTTATCTATGTCGAATTTTCGGCGATCCGGTTGTGCAGAAGTCAGACACCGTAGTGGTTCCATCTCCTGTCCAAAGGCATTAGTGTGCGCAAAGTGGGGATAGAGCTGCTCAATTGGAGATGCGTTGCATTTTACTTCCATAGCGTGTATTTTTATTTACGAAAAGTTACGACTTACGGTCCAGAAAGTCGTAACTCGTAAACCGTAATTACGAGGCCAAAAAACACCGTGAAAATCATAAATCATAAACTGTGATTACGCACACCCCTGGTCGTAACCCCGTCCATTCACTAGACTAAATTCTACTTGAAGACTACTATAATTCGGCCTACTAGTCGGGTGCCTTTCTTCTCGGAGAAACGATAGGACCAAGTTCAGTATGGTGTTTTCAATAATTTCATGTCTCATTCGCTTCCCCAGAAAATCTAAACTGTGGAAGTTTTAGCTGCGGGGTCAAAAACCCATGAGGGCGACATGCTCTACAAACTGGTCCGTACTCCTTTGCATGAATAATCCATTTTTCCCACTGCATTCAGTACCCATCTTTGATGACGCGCTGATTTGGTGGGTAATTTTCCGTTTCATCAAATCTGGCTGGAATCACTGAAACCGTTTTTTGTTTTTTATTCAGTTTCCTCTACTTATCCTTGTTCTTTTTGTTGTTGCATTTTCTCACTCTTTATCGTTTACCATTACGGTCATTCTCTACCTACGGGATATTTTGCCTATTAGCTCTGGTTAAGTCTGTCTTGCGAATTCTCCTATGTGATGCTCATCTCTGTCATTCAGATGTTTTTCTCTTCCATTCATTCCTGTTTTTTTTTGTAATTTTGCCAGCGAAATGAACCTCTTTTCTCTCAATTCTTATTTGGATGGTGCTTGAATATCCAGGCGAGTTCTCTAAAGAGATTTATTCATGCAGTAGTTTAGGCCACACAAATCCGCAGCCTATGGCATGCGTACGTTGGAATTACTTCTGGCGTTCCTTTGTGCAACGACTAACTGTTGGTTTTTTTCACAACAACATAGGCTCAGGTGTATGTCACCAGTGTTCGAGGAATACCAAGAGAAAGTTGATCTTGCCACACCTAGAAGAAAGTACCGAACTTTTTTTGTCCTTAGTGGCCTATGATCTGTTGCTTCCGTTCACAGTGTCAGTATTACAGTGCGTTGCATAATTATACGACATACCCCAAATTCCGCGGTTCCAAAGTTCGCGTCAATTAAGGAGACAAACGGTAAACGCCAATCGGTGCAGTGCCCTCGAAAACCCCTGCGTACGAATCTTCACAAAATTAGAGCCACTAGCAGGAAACTGGCAGCGGAAATCGTCAAAAATGGCCGTTGCAAATTTATACGACATAGCTGACGTTCTCGCAGAAATTTCTATTCTACGCCGTTTGTATCAGTTCGTTTATGGTAAAAATCCTTAGAAACATCACGTTATCAGTCCTCAGAAATGTCTTGGCGCTGAACCACTTCGAAAACTGTTTGGTATTTTTCAACCCAGCTTTTTGTGAACACCCCTTTCAATCTGCGCCCATTCGCTTATAGCGGCTAGTTTCAGCGGAGCCACACGCTCGTATTATCTCTTCTGGATGTAGATTCAACGCTCAAGAATACCTCACACGTTCTCCACAGGGTTGAGGTCCTGAAAACCGGCCGGCTATTCTAGCGAATTGACAGAATCGGCCTGAAACCAAGCATGCGTCATCCTACTGACAAAAATTGAAGGCGGAAACGGACTAGAAAGAACTGGAAATGATTTTCCGGCACATTCTGATAAACTGTGGAGTTCATAGGTCATGTCGCAAAAAGCTGGTCGAGCTTAAAACCCTACCTGGATCCGCATCAATGCACTATTCTTTCTCCTCGAAAGTTCCTACTCAAGGATAAGTTCGGATCCTTGTGTGGATTCTTCGAAATCCTGTTTTATCGGTCGAAAGCACGAGCTTGATCAATTCTATTACATTTATTCATTTTCGACTAAGCATTCCAAGCATTGGAAAGATCTACAAAAGGACCCGAATATATCCTCGAGTGGGGATTTTGGTGGAGAAAGAATAATGCATTGACACGGATCTAGGTGGGGTTTTAAGCTGGGTAAGCTTATAGCGACATGACCTATGAACTCCACAGATTATCAGAATGTGCCGGAAAATCATTTCCAGTCCATTATAGTCCGCTTCCGCCTTCACTGCTCGTTAGTAGGACAACGCAGGCTTGGTTTCAGGCCGATCCTGCCAATTTCCTAGAATTGCCGGTCGGTTTTCAGGACCTCAACCCTGTGGATAACGTGTGAGGTATTCTTGGGCGTTGAACCTACATCTAAAACACACAATACGAACTTGTGACTCCGCTGAAACTAGCCGTTATAAGCGAATGGGCGCAGATTGAAAGGGGCGTTCACAAAAAGCTGGGTTGAAAAATATCAAACAGAGTTTCCGAAGTGGTTCAGCGCCAAGACATTTTTGAGGACTGATAACTTGATGTTTCTAGTTGTTCTTACCATGGACGAACTGATACAGATGGCGTAGAAGAGAAATTTCTGCGAGAACATCAGCTATGTCGTATAATTTTGCAACTGTCATTTTTGACAATTTCCGTTGTCAGTTTCCTGCTAGTGGCTTTAATTTCATGAAGATTCGTACCCGGAGTTTTCGGGGGTGCTGCATCGATTGGCGTTTACCGTTTGTCTCCTTATTCGACGCGAAGTTTGGAACCGCGGAAATTGGGGTATGTTGTATAATTTTGCAACGCACTGTATTCCCTTTGATATGGTAGAGGTGTCTGTGGGGCTGATTTGCCAACGCTAAACAGCCCGCAGCTGTATACTGAGAATTTAGGCTACAGTTGCCGGCGAAGCTGGTTATGAGCCGGCTGAGCCGGGTTCCACCAGCAGCAAGCTGCCGCTGTTATAATTATAAATATAGAATATACCACACTCTCCGCAGCCGCATGGGAAACCAACCCTATCGTGCACTTTTTGGCTCTTGCAATCTGGAGAAGTTGATAAAGTTGTAAGCTGCTTGCAACTGCAAACCCGCTACAAGAATTCCTGTGAGCAGGAGAATTAACAAGGGAAGTCTCTGATCGAATCATCGAACCTACAAAACGGAAACCTTCTAAATATCTTTTGGCCCACTATGCTTACATCAAAGGAGCAGGGACATGCTGTGCGTGTATGCGTCTCTATGCGTTTGCTTCTCCTCGCTCACGATATCACAGCAAACAGCACGTAACAGTAGTGAGTTCCGACACAAAAACTGATCGTGGTGGAACCGTCAATAGCTGGGGATCTAGTCCTTCAAGCTTCACTCGTTACATACCGTGGTGAGGCGCTCTTATCATTTGAGAAATGAATCAGGAAACTCTTTTTTTCCTTTTTCAACGAAAATCCGTTGCTTTAAGGGGAACTCTCTCAAAGTGCGCTGCGAAGCGAGGGATATCTGCGCTCAAGATAGTGTACTGTGCCTTACTCGGCTCCAGCCGCTGGTCGAAAAGAGCGTCAAGGTTAAGGCGATTGGCCATAGTTACTAAATATGGCAACGTCTGTTCATTGAAATCTACCATGCGCGCACTTATGATTGGAAAAATGAGGAATATGAGGAATACGAAAGAGTTCAGACACATTCCAAGTCACGTTGAACATATTCTCTCGTGGAAACACGGTAGATGGCCTAAACTGAAAGGTACGCGCTCAAAGCCATTTTCCATGAAGTTGACAACAGAATTGATTAAGCAACGTATTTGATCAGGAGCTTCAGATGCTCTAACGTTATGGTTTCCTCCGAGTTCTGATCCGAGGTACGTTAATGAATTTGATTGGACTGATGAAAACCTCCGGCCACAAATTGTATTGCGACCATCGGTAATGTATCGGCGAGCCTGTTTCTTATGCTGGTCATTGTGGCTCGTCCTTAGAGTTATAGTTGGATAGATGTTCCTGTGAAAAGCAGCTTGGTTGGATTTATGTGTCCATCTCAAGCATTTTCACGAGCGTACATCGCTTTTTTTCTGTCAACATGCAGCACCCAGTGCTTACGGTTGACCGTTGGCTCAGAACAGGTTTTCTAGATGACAAATTTCAGTGCACTTTAGTGATCACACGTCACATAAAAGAAGACTGCATATACACGCTTCCAAATATGTAACTGTAAATTATACTTTTGAGCGCAACAAAAAAAATCATTTTCTCAAAGAGTACTTGCCATGTACGACTCTCATTGAACCTCGGCATTAGTAGAATATTTTTGAATATGATTACAGCTTGGCACGAGGTGGTAACCGACTTTATTCGACTGACGTTTCGGCGGCTTCGCCTTCTTCAGAGTCTGAAAGAGCCAATTCCATTTATAAAAATACACGGTCAAACGCCGTAACGGTAAACTCTCTACAGAAAATCGACTCCCAAATTTCCAAACTGATAAACAGGAGAAAAGTAGACAACGTATCGTACCTAATCAAGTCCTCAAGCGATCATGGATCAGTAGGAGTACGGATGGGCACCGGTGGAACAGAAATTCGGCCCGAATCAGAAGGCAAGTCTGATATAGGGCTGGAGTGCGGAAGGCCGGCAACCGATCCAAAGATACGAAAAATCGAGCTGCAACTTCTCCGAATCGCTCTACGCGATAAGAAAGATCATTTGTTCATTATGCTGAATAAGTGCAGTTCGAAAGAACAGAATTGTATAAAGTTTTTGGAGGGTCGTCTTTGGGGGAGGATAGTGGGGGAGTCAAAATCTATTTGTGATCATATACGGTCTAAGGCCAAGGCATCTCTACAAAAGAAATTCGATGACCTTTTGTGTACAGCTCATGGCCAGGAGAATGGGCGTTCTAGTGTTGTATCGGATCAAGGTCCTAGCCATCAAACAGTCAGTAGTGCACCGAGGTCGGAAAATCCTAGAGTTACCGTGTTGGGCAATGCCTCCCTCTCCGAAAATGCTCTCGCAGTCTTAAAACTGGGTCCTAGCTTTTCTCCGTCTCAGAGCATTTCCACTCATGTCATGCGCAAAGTCGTCTGCGGTCTCCACGAGCTCCAAGATCGCCTCCGTTGGAAGGCTAAGATCGAAGGTGGGCAAATCAGTGCGGCGCAAACTCGGGCGTTTCCTACCATCCCCTTCCCACAAACGTATTTCAAACAGCAGGAACCCAATATAGGCGTCGATATAAACTTCCCGTCTCTTTGCCGACGAAGTTTTCAGGGTGTTGAGGCGATATCAAGAGAGAAAAATCCCCACGAATCTAAGCCATTTGCAATTTGCGGGCTTAAAAGAGGTGCGCGAACTTATAGACTCCAATAACATCCGTTTATCCGTCAGCGACAAAGGTGGAGAGTTTGTCGTAATCCCTCATGATATGGACGTGGCAATAACCGAAAACCATCTGTCCGATACGTCCATTTATCGCCCGTCCTCGGATAAAGAGTTCAGATCCCAATATCGCAGGCTCAATAGGTTATGGGTTGCGGAGGCTAAATTGGCTGGTCTATCCCAAGCAATAATTACGCGCCTTAAAATTGAAACCCCAACTTGTCCCGTTTTGTACTTGCTCATCAAAACTCATAAATTCGGGGCATCGGAGGACCTTTGTCAAGTCGACCCGGCCGCAGTCAAAGTTAGACCCATCATCAGCTGCGTGGGTGGTCCCACGGACCGAATCGCGTGGTTTCTCAGTTCAGTACTCAGCCAACTCTTACCTTTCATTCCAGCTCACCTGTCCAATACGCAAGATTTTCTTGACCGCCTGCGCTCCACACAACTAAGCAGCAGTTGTGTATGGGAATCTTTTGACGTTACATCGCTTTACACCAATGTTAGCAACGACTCCGCAATGCAGGCAATTTTCGAGCTTCTAAGCCAGCACCAAAGCAGCGTCAATATGTATGGGCTCTCTGTGCGCAGTCTTATGGTTCTCCTAAAGTGCCTCAGTTGTAATATTTTCAAGTGGTCGGGCAGCTACTTTTCCCAACTGCGGGGCTGGCTATGGGACAGCGGCTGGCACCAACGCTCGCCATCGCCTTCATGGCAAAGGTCGAAACACCTGTGCTCGAAAGCCTTCCCCTTGTTTTATAGTCGTTACATTGACGACTGTTTCATAATTTGCTCGACGCAACAGGAGCTGAACCACTGTTTCGACCTAATGAACGCCCAGTCCGAACACATCAAGCTAACTCGTGAAAAGCCTTGCGATAGCTGGTTGCCTTTCTTAAATGTTCAGGTTCAGCTTTTGGGGATAGAAAAAATAACAAAAATGGTATCTGCATAGCCCTCAAACAAAAACATTTTAGTCCACTGTGGCGAAAATCGGCCCACCCCACCCAAACTAAAAGGGCAGTTGTCCGGAACATGTTCCACACCGCAGTAAATGTGTGTTCGGGCGAACAGAACGGCAGGAGTCTAAAAGACTCGCAAGTCAAATTGCACTTCTCAACGGATATGAACCTCATCCAACGAGGTCAAGAACCCGGGCGCGAGCAGCGGACCCAACAGACCACCCAGCGATAAAGAATTTCCTTCATGATACCTTTCATTTCGGATGAAGTGAGCAGCGCCGTCAGAAAGTGCTTTGCGAAGAACGGGGTTAGAAAACACAGTGGCTTTTGGTAGAACATCCCACCCAATAATTTGAAACGTCAGCACTGGTCAGAAATCGCCTATACGATCGCGCCTGCGTTATACCACAATGCGTCATTTGCCCTCAGGGCAGGAAGAGGTGATTGTGCTGCTACAGGTGTCATCTATCTCATCACATGCCAGAGCTGCGGTGAGGAATATATCCGGAGGAACAGCTCCTGACCATTGCATCTAATGCGTAATCAAAGAACACTTAGATGGGAAAAGGAAGAGTCGGCGCAGATTACACTGCACTGGGGACCCCACAGAGATAATTGCCACCGGGAGAGGATTTTTGAGGTGCGAGTGGAGATACTGGCGCGGGAGGTCTACGACAAGTGCGCGAAAAGCTCTCGAGGCGTTCTGGATCCAAGCGAGAGATCCCAAGATCAACCGGAAGGATGAGGGCCTATATATAACCCGGGAACTCCAGCCCTATATCAGAGCTTGCCTTCTGATTCCGGGCCGAATTTCTGTTCCACCGGTGCCCATCCGTACTCCTACTGATCCATGATCGGCTTGAGGACTTGATTAGGTACGATACGTTGTCTACTTTTCTCACCTCCTGCTTTTATCAGTTTGGAAATTTGGTGAGTCGATTTTCTGCTGCAGAAGAGTTTACCGTTACGGCGTTTGACCGTGTATTTTTATAAATGGAATTGGCTCTTTCAGACTCTGAAGAAGGCGAAGCCGCCTAAACGTCAGTCGAATAAAGTCGGTTACCACCTCGTGCCAAGCTGTAATCATATTCAAAAATATTCAAAGAGTACTTTTATACATTGCAGTCGAACTACGTTCAGATGATTCCGTATTTTGGTGAACAAACAGAGCTTTCCTGCGATGGGAGCTGCCTTTTTTGTCTGTTTCTGAGGAGTGGTTTGCCCTCGGGATCACAAATCCTTTTCTTAGCAAACGTCTATAATTTAACGCTATCGGACCAGTGTCTCCCCTATACATTAAGGTTAAATGTTAAAGGCCGAATCACGGTCACCACTGTCAGATAGCGGGTGTTCTTTGCGATAAATCGTCTTGTGGTGTAGCCCGCACTGTTCACAATTGATTACAAATCATCTACCATTCCTTCTAAAAAGCACTGATGTCGGCGAAAATATTGATACCACATCACTGTTCTCGGCCTCCAAAACATCACTGAAATCCGACATCATTTAATGTGATTTCTAATGCGATAATTGATTCTAC